>PVKS010052608.1:0-10693 GCA_004027875.1 Aplodontia rufa
CAATTAATCAATGGGCTATGGAACTAAAAAGAAGCTTCTCAACAGAGGAAGTCCAAAAAGCTCATACACATATGAGAAAATGCTCTACATCACTAGCAATAAGAGAAATGTAAATCAAAACTTCACTGAGATTTCACCTCACTCCAGTCAGAGTGGCAAAAATGAAGAACACAAACAATGGCAGGTGCTGGAGGGGCTGTAGGAAAAGAGGAACACTATTATATTGCTGGTGGAACTGCAAACTGGTACAGCCACTCAGGAAAGCAGTGTGGAGACTCATCAAAAAATTAGGGCTGGAACTGCCTTTTGACCCAGCTATCCCACTCCTGGGTATCTTCCCAAAAGAGCTGAAATCAGCTTACAATAGATATACAGCTTCATCAGTGTTTATAGCAGCTCAATTTACTATAGCTAAATTATGGAACCAACCCAGATGCCCCTTACTTGATGAATGGATCCAAAAACTGTGGTACATATATACAATGGAGTACCACTCAGCTATTAGAGAAAACGACATTATGGCATTTGTAGCCAAGTGGTTGGAGATGGAAAAAAAATGTTGCTATGTGAAGTATCCTAAACTCAGAGACTGAAGGGCTTAATGTTTTCTCTCATTTGTGGATTTTAGAATATAAGCAGAATTAGTATGTTAGATGGCTAACCTATCAATTACCTCAGCATGTATGAATTCTTGCATGATCATGGGGAACTGTGCTTAGGTTCATGGGGGATGTAGGGAGGGGGTTAGGGAGAGGGGAAGGGAATAGAAAAGACATCAAGTTGACCAGAGGGAGGTAGTATGGGGGAATTTAACCTGAGGGGGAACCTCTGACCTCCGCAAGAAGTCCAATTAACTTGGGTCTTAAGTAAAGTGAAATATGGAACCATGGGAACCCAAAGGGGGAACCATGGTCTGACACCAATATTGGCTTGTTCTGTCATTACGCTTTTGTTCTTGATTGTATGATGATGAACCCCTCCTGTTGTAAGACCATGTTTATTGAATAAAATTTTTTTAAAAATATAATATTTTTCAATTTAAAAAAAGAAATTTATTTGTTGAGCAAACAAGCTTCTAATGAAATAATATTATATATATATTTTTTTTTGAAAATTAGATTTACTCCCAAGAGCCCCCCCCATTACCCACCTTTATCCCTCCCCCCCTTCCCAATACATCTCTATAAATCTCCTGGGTTGTATGACATTACATGTTACCTGAATTTAAAACTTGATAATAGACCTCCTTTCTCAATGGCCAGGGTCAAGATCCAGCATCCACAGATGAGTGAACACATTCAACCCTTGGTTGAAACCCCAGTACAACATACACAAGGAAGTTTTGGAGCAACAAAAACTACATGAAAAAGTAAATAAAATTGATTCCCTCTTTTTCACTGTCACTCTGTCTTTAAAAAAATAAGAAGTGTGATTATGAAGATAGAAGAGCTATGATGAGTCAGTGCTAAGTGTTGGGGTTGAACCAAGAAAATATTCTCTGAGAAAATGTTTACACCATGACTCAAAAATTAAACATAAGTAAATATAAGCAGAGTAGACAAGGAATGCATTGCAGGTATAAGAGATTGCTTTTTAGAGTTCCAAAATAGGCAAGAAATGGGTTGCATGGAAGAACTGAAAGATGGCCATAGTAACATGGAGCTAATTAAAGAGGGGATGAGTGTCTTGAATGGAGGATGTGACAGTTTGACTAGGTTATATACTTTTTTTTTAACTATTTTAATTAGCACATACTGGGAATAATAATTATGCTGACATCTCATAGCCATTTCTGTAGACTAGATGAGATCATGTACATAAAGTATTTGTTAACGTCTCTTACAAATATGTGCTCAAGAAGTGTTAGGTTTATCTATTAGCATATTTGAGAAGCATTGTAGCCTAATCATTAGATCTCACAGCCATGCACCACTGGGAAAATTATTTAACCTCTTGTGTACTCAGTTTCTTATCTGTTAAACATAGTGATGTTATCATATCTGTTCATTGGGCAGGTCTAAGGCTGAACTGATATGACTAACTTGACACATAAGTAAATACTAAGTAGGCATTACAGAAAACAAGTGGATATCTGAGGTTGTTTCAGGAACATTACTAACTTTAAGATTATTATTGTAGAGAACTCTGGCATTAAATACCATATCCCATGGCACTGAGCATGAGAGTAATCATGGGTCTAATTTATTTGACTTTTAATCAAGAGTGATGAAGGAGGCATGTTGGAAGCTCCCAGTCTAATGACATTGATAGTTGCAGGAGAGGCTCTTTATCCATCTGTCCATTCATTCACTTATTCACCATTACTGAGTACCTACAATGTGGCAAGGAGTATACTAACTTCCAGGAATAATGAAACAAATAGAATTGTAGTTTTTGCCTTCAAGCAGTTCATGTCCAAGAAATCTTCACACTGCATAATGCAGCAAATGAGTAGCAGATAGCTTTACCTGGTAATATGGACAGGAAACTTTTCATTGAAATGGTGATGATTTTCATTCTTACAAAAAAATACATTCAGACAGACAAGTTTGTTGTATGACATTCCTTGATCTACCTAATTTCAAATTGTTGTCTTAAACTCTACAGAAGTTTCAGGTGTTATTCAGAGAACTCAAGTGTGACTGAAATAGCAGCTCATAGTGATTTCCAATAACATGTGGCTATCATGGATGGAGTGCCCTAAATAATTGACTTCTTCAGCTACATGACCCCCAGTTTAATATTTAGCCTCTTTTAATCTCAACTTTTTCTTTCGGAAAATGAATCAGTTGATGCTATAATGAAGGTTGGTGTTATAAGAATGATATAATATTCCTTTATTCAGAATGAATATTAAGATTAACTAGGTATCTTTTACCAAAAAAAGTCAATGATTGCTACTCATTCTTCAACACTTTAATTTTCTATGTGGATTCTGAATAACTTTTAAAAGGTGTTTTTGTAATTCTAATAGGCAATGAGTGTTTAAAACCACTGAAATAATGGAAGGAAAGTGTTTAGTACACAACCTGACACCTATTGAATAAGCTACTGTGTTAGTAGACAATATTGGTATTACATTTGTTTTTATTTTTATTATGCTTTGATCAATTTTTCTTGGGGCTTATCAACTGTATCAATCTTTCTTCAAGCATAGACTTTTTCCTATCTTGATTTTCTGTAACATAGATTCATTTCTACTTAATTACTTTATTTTTTATGTTTATTACTTAATTATATTTAATTTGTTCTGGTTATAAATTTTATGTAATTATTCTTTTCTTATATATATATATATAGGTAGAAATTTTCTCCAAAGCATTGCTTTAGATAAATTGCACAATTCTTTATCATAATTATGCTGTCATTTAGTTCAAAGTATTTAGTAATTTTCAGCACAATTTCTTACTTGAACTGTGTATTATTAAGAAGTATGATGCTATATGTATATTAATTTGTGACTTTTTATTTTTAAAGATTGAGGAACAGTGAGAGAAATGGGAGAGACAGAATGAAACAATTTTTATTTAGTTTTTTTATGTGGCTTTAGTTGCTCCAACATTTCGTTGTGTAGGTGGTACTGGTGTTCAAACCTGTGTACTCACACATGCCAGGCAAATGTTGTAGCTGCTGAGCCACCACTCCAATCCCAATTTTGTGATATTCTAATTATTTTTTCCTTATTATTGCTTGCTTTAGTCTTCTGTGGTTAAAGTGCATAAGCAGCATTTCATTTCATTTTATTTTTGGTAATCGGTGTTGAACCTAGGAGCATTGAGCAACATCCCCAGCCTTTTTTAAATTTTATTTTGAAACAAGGTCCCCTTAAGTTCCTGAGTTACTTAGAACCCCACTAAATTGCTGAGGCTAGCTTTGAACTCATGATCTTCCTTCCTCAGCATCCCAATTGACTGGGCTATGAGTGTGCACTACTGTGCCTGGCTAAATAATATTTTGTATGGCTTCTGTATTTTGAAATGAGGTAATGCTGTTTTTAATATTTAGAATGTGCTTAATACATTTGTTACAGAGTTTACTTATATATAATTAAATATTTGATCATGGTGTTCAGACCTGCTTCTTTCTGGATTTTAAGTTTGCTTGTTTTGTCAGTTACTGCTGGCTTCCACTATTTATATAGAAAAGTCGTCATAAGTCTTACTGCTTGTTGCTTTTTAAAAAATAATGTATCTACATTTTGGATAGCTATCAAAATTTTCTTTCTTTATTTGGTTTTCATTAGTACTTTAGTCAGCTTTTTCATTGCTGTGAATGAAGGACCTGACAAGAACAATTTCAGGAGTAAAAGTTTATTTGAGGGCTCATGGTTTCAGAAGTCTTAGTCCACAGAAGATAAGCTCCATTCCTTGGGCTTGAGGTAAGGCTGAACATCATGGCAGAATGCATGGCTCCAAGGAACAGAGTGGGAGACTCCACCCCAAATACAAAATGCATACCTTAAAGGCATGCCCCCCCATGTCCCACCTCCTCCATCCACATCCTACCTGCCCACAGTTATCATTTAATCCCTATCAGAGGATTAATTCAATGATTGGGTTAAAGTTCATAACCCAATCATTTCACCTCAGCCTTCCAATTGCCGCACACCATCTTTTGGGGAACACATTTCATCCAAACCATAATAAATCCTCTTACAAAAATATGTCAAAGTGTGCTTTGCTTTTCATTTCCTATGATTGATATTCATAGCGCTTACTTGATATTGTGACTTGACATATCTTTTAGTTTTCAAATTCTTGTTCTACATATACATTTAGAAATGTATTTCAGTTATTTTATCAACCATGGTCTTTCTTCTTGTACTGCAATTGAATATGTGTTAATTTATTTTTGGTACCATGTCCTACATGTGTTTAAATTTTGTAGAGTTTTCTATCATTTTCTCTCTCTGATTTTCTTTGTTAGCATAAACATTTTTAGTAATTTTTCTTCCAGAAATTTAATCTTGTCTTATATTTTGCCTAATCTTCTGTTAAATACACCTAATGCATTCTTAGGGTCCCTAAGATTTTAATGAGGTCTTCGAAAGTGGCAGCTTAGGCAAAGCATTTGTGAATGAACTTGCAGGAAAAAATGGAGGCATTACACCCTTAAAAAAAGTCTATGGAGGCAAATATTTGAACAAGTAATTTATGCTTAAATCTCCTTATCTGTAAAATATCAAAGAAAAAGGAAAGGATTGCAGCATGATTAAATAATCTAATAACCAACATGATTTTTTTTTTTTTAAAGAGAGAGGGACGGTGAAAGAAAGAAATAATTTTTATTTAGTTTTTCATGTGGCTTTTTGTTGCTCTGAGACTTCATTGTGTATGTGGTGCTGGGGTTTGAACTCATGTCCTCCTGCAAGTCAGGCAAGCATGGTAACCGCTGAGCAACTGCTCTAGCACCCCAACATGAATTTTTAAGGAAAACTCATGTCCTCCTGCAAGTCAGGCAAGCACGGTAACCGCTGAGCAACTGCTCTAGCACCCCAACATGAATTTTTAAGAAAAGTTCCTGGACTGGATGAGAAAAAATTTTCACTAACATTACTTTCCTCATTATTTGCTCTCCTATGAATTCTTTGAGATTAATATTTAGATGCAATATGTGTACTTATTTGGTGTATACATTTCAAATTCCTAATTTATTACTTAGATTTAACTAAGCATTCATGGATTCTTTTTGAAGATTATGATCTACAGCAGGAAGAAACGATTTCAAAAGAGAATGAATCAATTATTAGGCTTACATTATTTTTCATTAAATAATAATTTATGTCTACATTACAATAAGGTTTCAAAAAATATAAAATTTTGATCTCTAATATTTTATAATTGTTTCCAAATCCATTTACACTTTAATCCTCAGTACTACTCTGTGTGGAAAGTGAGGAAGTAATTATTATACCCATCTGTATACAAGAAAATTTGAGGAAATTTTCAATTTCATTATTTTTCCCCGAAGAATACATTGTAGCAAAGCAAGATTTAGAACCAAATCTTGTTTCCTATTCACCCCTTTTTTAAGAGATAGAGAGAGAGAGAGTCAATTTTATTTATTTATTCATCTGGCTTTTGTTTTTCCCACACTTAGTTTTGTATGTGGTACTGTGGTTCCAACCTGGGTTGTCACATAAGCCAGGCAATCACTCTATTGCAGAGTCATGTCTAAAGTCACTCTCATTCACTGTTTTCAGTTATTACCTCATCAAATGTTACAAAGCTAAGAAAAAATCAAATATTTTCTCTCTGAAATGCTATATTCTGCAGTCTTATCTTTTTTTAATCTATTTATTTTTAAATGAGTATTACATAAAATGGAGTTAAAAATTCACCCTTTATGTTATACAGTTCTACGAGTTCTGACAAATGAATACAGTTTTATAACCACCAACACAATGAAGAAATAGAGCATTTTTGAAATCAGAAAACAGACACACATATACACATACATTCACATTCCTACATATTGCCACTTTATAGTCAATACTCTCTTCACTCCCATTCATATATGTATAGTCAAACAGTGTATAATGTTTCTTTAAAGACAGAGAGGACAGAAAGACAGAGAGAAAGAGAGAGAAAGAGACAATCAATTTTATTTAGTTTTTCATGTGATTTTCATTACTCTGACTCTTAGTCATATATGTGGTGCTGGGTGTTTGAACTTGCATCCTTTGCATATCCGAGGCAAGTGTCATAACCTCTGAGTCACCACTCCAGTCCTGTGTATAGTCTTTTTATTATGGCTTTTTTCACTCAGTATATAATTCATCTGAAATTCATTCATGTTGCTGTGTGTATCAACAACTAATGGATTTTATTGTTAGTGAAATGTCTTTTCAAGTGTTCCCCTCTTTTTACAATTGGATTATTTGTTATTATTGAGTTTAGGGTATTATTTGCATACACTGGTTAAACATATTTTGTCAAATATGTTGTTTGTTAATATTTTTATCTAGACTGTGATTTTACATTCTCATAATGGTGTTTTTTAAGTTCATTTGATCTCTTTTTCTTTTATGAATAATTATGCTTCGTAAATGCATCTATGACTAATTCAAAGTCACAGATATTTATTCCTATACATATTTTTAAAATATGTATAGGAATAAATATGGAACAAATAAATATAGGAACAAATGCCTCTAGATAACCAAGAATTTTTATTATATCTTTTCAATTTATTCAACAGTTATGCTAGTACGTTTATATCATCCAGAAAATCTGACAAAAATTAACCACTCACAATGAATTGAGTTCTAAGACAAAAAAAGAGAATTCCCTATTTACAACCACTTGGTGATTCCCATATATATCTTTTGCAGATGTCTGTGTCAGGCAAATTTTAGTAGGACAGTCAAAAAACTTCTGAAGTCATTTAAAATAGGCTAAAATGTTTACTCAGTTGTTTGGGTAGTCATTTTATTTCAAGCAATATCTACATATGCAATTTGGTTTGATTTCTGGTCAAATTAATAACATGAATGATTAAATAAATATGGGCATTGAGATGCAATACTGACCAAAATATTTAATTTTATAGCTGCATGTAAACACAAAATATGTCTTATAATTAAATCCAATTTTCTTTCAAAAGTGAGTTAGCTTAATGGGATTTATACATATAACTGAATATCAAAAGATATAGATTAGAACCACTAAATATATTTTCCTGTATTTCTGCAATGCCACTCTTCTTCTACCTAACATGTACCCTCTTTGCTTACTTTGGACTTCAGAGAGTGTGGCAGGCGGCACCTGGGGGCCACGCCAAGCAGGCAGCTTTAAGATGGTGGCTGGCGGCTGGCCAAACCAAGTCAGCTGACCTCTTGCTGTTCCTGGTTCTTGTGCTTGCAACATCTGACCACCTAGGGACAACCAATAGGAGCTGGCAGCAGAGTTTTCTTCCTCATAGCAACAGCCTACAGATTGGTTCACTTTTACTATTTAAGCTGTTTGACTTCCTGAATAAAGAGAGATCTCCGCAAGCAACAAGAGTGTACACTTCGTTATTGCCGCTTCGCTGGTCGAACGCGGAAGAGAGGATGAGTAATTTAATGCAGAGTAAACATAATCATGTGTAGTTCACTTCAAGAACATGTGTAGAGGTTGGAACAGGGAAATTAATTTCTAGCTACATATAACTCTATTTCTCTACCTTTGACCAGATAATGACTCTTCTTTATCAAGGGTGGCTATCCCCTTCCAATAATGAAAACTTTGTGAGATTTTTACCTGTGGCAAAAAAATTAGGAAGAGGTTACCTGTTTCACAATCATTATCATCTAAATCAGCTATGGAGATCAATGCAGTGACATATGTCCCATCTGAATCAATTGCATATCCTCGAAGTCTTTTAGAAGACTGACTGAAATCATCAGTTACAACAGAATAATAAGATTGTAATGTGTGGTATGTACTTACATTATATTAGGGATAACTATGTACTTATGTTTGAACTTAATAAATAACATGTAAAGGATCTAACAAAAGGAAAACAAATACCTAAGAAAAAAATCAAAGAACCTGTAACTAAGAATCTGAGAATGAAACTGGCTTATCCCATTCTCTGGTTACAGAGTGATAAAGCCAGGCCTGAAACCTAATCCTCCCTCAAGCCCTTTGTAGGTACTTCTACCTTTATCATCCTTCCATACTACTGACAAGAAATACCATAATTTATTAAACTTAGTAATTGCTGGCTGAATGATTAAAACTTTTGAATGAGAGTTGAATGATCCTTGAAGTGAAAAAAAAGATACATGTCTCAGAAAAATATGTCCGACACATTTTTTACTTCTATGCTCATGGGCAAAGCAAAATGCTTAACAATTAAGTTAAAATTACATCTCTGCCTTTCTGGTACACAGTGTAGCTTGATATTATGCATCAACCATTGAAGCATAATTTATGGCAAAGATTTAATAACAGAAACCCAACTTTGTGTTGTTAAATTCTGTTATTTCAGATATGTTCTGTTAAGTATTACAGCAGATAAGAAGCAGAAAATCAGATTATAAGAGCCAACTCACCCTAGAAACACAGTATATTAACACTTAGAACATAAGTACCTAGTTGATTATTTTTCAATATGTCTTCTACAGAACCTTAATTCCGTGAAAAATTAATAACTATTTTTGGAATGGGAGTTATTTTTTTGTTTGTTTTTTGAGAGACAGAGAGTGAGGAAGAGTGAGAGTGAGAGAAAGCGAGAATCAATTTTATTTTGTTTTTCATTAGGCCTTTGTTTCTCTGACAGTTGTGTATGTGTTGCTTGAGTTTGAACCTAGGCCCATGCATATGCCAGAAAAGGACAGTAATCCATGAGCCACCATTCCAGCCTGGGAAAGCTTTACTTAGTCAAATGAATAGGGGAAACATTGTATTATACAAAGCTAACAAGGATTCTTTTTTTTTTTTTTTTCCAAGGGCAACATGTCTCTTTCCTCTGTTACACAACATTACAAATAGAGATGTTACCATTTCCTTGGCCTTTGGCTTAGCCATTCCATTAGGTTCCATGCATAAGCCACACAGCAACAAGGATTCTTTATCACAAAATTTCTCAGAAAATGTGCCCTAAAGTAAATATAGTTCAGGTGACATAGGACTTATTATAGTATGGATTTTATTTATTATTTTAAGTATACGAAAAATAATAGAGAGGTTTAAGCAGGGAAATTAAATAATTTCATGGAGACCAACTAAGAGAATATTAGAGGGGCTGGAGCAGTGGCTCAGTGGTTATGGCGCTTGCCTGGCCATAGGACCTGGGTTCTAACCCCAGAACCACATACACAGTTAAGTGTCTGAGCTATGAAAAACAGATAAAAATATAAGTAAAATTGATTATTTCTCTCTCTCTCTCTCTCTCTCTCACTGTCCCTCTCTCTCTAAAAAATAAAGAAAGAGAGAATATTAAAAGGGATGAGTTTATAACTTGGTGGCAGAGCACTTGCCTAGCATGTGTGAGGCACTGATTTGATCCTTAGCATCACATTAATAAAATAAATAAATAAATAAAATAAAGGTATTCTGTCCATCTACAACTAAAAAATTAAATAGGATATTAAAATAGTTTAAGCAAACACTGATGGTGATGTGGATAGTGGTAGCAGAAGTGGTAAAAAGTGGACCAGACTTAGATATATTTTGAAGCAATATCCAACAACATTCACTAAAGCTACAGATACAGGGTAGAAGAGCCTAAATAAAAAACAATCATTAGGCTTAACACCTAAGTTATTGGTGAATGGTGATGCTGTTGGGACAGGAAGACTAGAGTAGGTGTGACAATTTTTATTAGGAGGGAGAACCAGAATCAAAAGTTTATATTTGGACATGTTAAATTTGAGATTCCTACTAGATATCCAAGTGCTAATGGCAAATAGGAAGTTGGAAATATAAGTCTGAAAGTAAGAGGAGATTTGAAGTTGGAAATATAAAACAAATTAACTAAGATGAGAGTGCAAACACAGAGGAGATTCCAAAATTAATCTTTGAAATACTCCAAGATTCAGAAACTGTGGAGGTTAGGGTGAGTCAATAAAGTGTACTACATATAGAGTGGCCACTAAAGTCATAACAAAACAAAGTAAGTTTAGTGATTTATACCATAGTGAAAGTATTTATTTTAAATAGAATCATTTCATCTTTTGTCAAAATGCTGCTGAAACATCCCTAAA
>PVKS010052609.1:0-10692 GCA_004027875.1 Aplodontia rufa
CATCTACCAGTTAGCTTCAACATGCCAGCAGGCTGCCCAGATACCTCACTATGTTCCAAATCCAAGTTCTGGAATCTAGACCAAAAAGGGCAACAAAATGAGACTCCAGGCAGAAGCAGTTTTCTGGAAGAACGTGATCCTCAGAAGCAGTGGCTTATACAACCTTTTGACATGCAAGGAAGAAGCACCCGGATATTTGATTTACTTCCACACAGGGAAACTTAAATCAAAGATCCAGAAGAAGTATTTCAAAAATGAGGAATAAAATTAGAAAAGGTTCACTTCAAACTCAAAACTCCCTACATAGGAGACCACGGACAGGGAATGGTATGAAAACCTAGAACAAGTTATCAACAATCTGATTACTAAAAGGAACAACCAACTAAAACAAGATTTTTTTTTTTTGCCTTTTGGAGAACATGTGCTTTATTGGATTAATAAAACTCCATGGTCATTTCATCAAAAGAAATTTTTACATGACCTTATAATATTGTCAAATGTTACAGTTTTATGTGTCAGATAAAATAAAGTTAAATTTGTAATAAAAAAAGAGGCTTAGATTAAAAAATACATGAGATCTTTCATTTATAGATTCTATCTGGTTATCTTTTCCCCAAATGATGAAACAGGCAAGCAATTAAACCAAACACTTAGAAATCTTTTCCATGGAAAGAGTGAATTGAATAAGAGCAGTCTTAAAGAACTAAGTGAGAAACTCAAGACATGAAAAACATTATTATAAAATAAATAGACATCCTGAAAAAGAAAGTAATGGAACAAAAATCAGCAATCAATCACATCAGAGGAAAAATGGAAAAATTTAATGATTAACTGCTATAGAAACAGAACCTCAGAAGAAAAAACTTCTGACAATCAAGATATGGTGAGTAACCTTAAGTGCATAGATGAGTAAAAAGAAATAAAACTCAAAACTCACAGAACATAAGCAAAACTTTCAAAATGTCTGGGATGAAATAAGAAGAAACAATTTAAGAGTAATTGCTTTACAAGAAGAAATTGAAATGCAGAAGAATGGTATAAAGATAATTCTCAATGAAATAGTTAAAGAAAATTTTCCCATATCAAAATAGAGTAAAAAATGATTATCCAGGAAGAAGTGTATAGGACAATCAATAGGCCTAATCAAATGAGATGCTCACCAAGACACATCATGTTCAAAATGTGTAATAGGGAAATCAGGGAAATATTAAAAGCTACAAGAGAGAAAGCCCAAATCACATTCAGAGGCAAATCAATAAGGATCACACCTGATTTCTCAGCTTATAGTGTAGGAGGAAGAAGATCCTAGAAGGAGATATTTCAATGTCTGAATAGCCACAACCAGAAGACAAGAATACTATATTCAGCAAAATTCAGCTTCAAATTAGATGTGAAATAAGAACATTTTATGTTAAGATCAAACTTGCAGGATTCATGAACCGAAAACCAGCATTACAAAGAGTTCTCAAAGACAAACTCCAAATAGAAAACAGGCAAATAATCCTCAAAACCCAAGGAGGAAATTAAATAAAAGTGCATGCTACCAATAGACAACCAAGGTAGCTCAAAACTTACTAATAAAACATGATGACTATGAACAACAACTATGTAACTATCCAAACACCGACTGTGAATGATATAAATGCCCCAATAAAAAGACTAGAAGATTTCATCAAAAATTCAAATCCAACAATATGCTGCTTACAGGAGGCTCACCTTACAGCCAATGACATCCACAGATTCAGGGTAAAAAGATGGAAAATATCTCCTCTCACAGGTTTATTGGTCCAAGAAAGCAAGCTAGTGTTGCAACACTTATACCCAACAAAGTAGATTTCCAACATCAATTATTCAAAAGAGATAAAGAATGCCACTGAATCCCAGTAAAGGGAACAATACAACAGGAAGATATGAACTTAGTAAATGTATAATCTCCACGCACCAATGCTCCCAACTATATGAAAAAGCATCACTCCATGAAATGAATATACTTGTAGACCTCAACATGTAATAGACAGGTTGTCTAGGAAGATAAAAAAGAAAGATCTCCAGCCTTAATTACTCTATGAATCAAATGGACTTAACAGATATCTATACAATATTCCACCCCCAAAATTGCCTGAATATATCTTCTTCTGAGCAGCTCATGTATCCTTCTCCAAAATATATAATATTCTAGTTCACATAGGAGATATCAAAAAATATAAAAAGTAGATATTATTCCATGTATCCTATCAGACAATGACACCAAGACCCTAGCAATTAGCAGCAAAAATTATAATAGAAAACAAATATTTACATTAATATTGAATAATACACTATTAAATGAAAGTGGATCCAAGAACACATGATACAGCAGAATTCCAAAAATTCCTCTAAGTGAATGAGAATGAACACACAAAATATAGAAAACTTTGGAACAGTATTAAAGCATTCTGAAGGGGAAAATATATGGCACTGAAGTCCTACATTAAAAATCAGGAAATTTCTTGAATAAATAAGCTTATGTTCCACCTCAAATCCCTTCAAAAGGAAGAACAATCTAATCCCAAAGCCAGCAGAACATAGAAAATGTTCAAGATGTGAGCTGAAATCAATAAAATTGAGAACCAAATAATAAATACATAAATGAATAAATAATAAAAAATAAAAAAGTATCAGTGAAAAAAAGAGCTGGTACTTCAAAAAACTAAATAAAATTGACAAACTCCTAACCAATCTCACAAAAACAAGGAAAAAATGATGCAAATTAAAAAAGTCACCAATTAAAAGGGAGCAATCACAACTGACCCAACAGAAATCCAACAGATTATCAGAACATATTTTGAAAAATTATATTTCCCTAATTAATCTGGAAGACATGAACAAATTTTGAGACACACACAACATGCCCAAATTGATGCAGGATGTTATAGAAATCCCAAACAGCCTAACAGTCACTGAAATCCACATAACAATTTAAAGCCTCCCAAAGAAGGAAAGCTCTGGACCTGATGGATTCCCCACTGAGTTTTAATACACCTAAGAGAAGAGCTAACACCTTTCCCTATTAAGCCATTTCCAGAAATTGAAAAGGGGAGAACTCACCTAAACACTTTTTATGAGTCAACCATAACTCTGATACCAAATCCAACAATGACATACCAAAAAAAGAAAAGTACACATTAATATCCACAATGAACATTGATGCAAAAAACCTTAATAAAGTTAAACAACACACATTCAAAAAGACATCAAAAAGATATTTTGTCATGATCAGTTGAGCTTCATTCCAGCCATGGAAGTCTGGTTCAACATATGCAAATCACTAAATGTGATTCATCAACTAAACAGAATTAAGGACAAAAATATGATCATCTCAATAGATGCAGAAAATACCTTTGATAAAATCCAGCACCCATTTATGCACAAAACTCTAGACAAGATAGGGATCAAAGGAAGTTAACTATGTAAATGCCATATATTACAAACTCTCTGCTAGTATAATACAAAAGGAGAAAAGCTGTAAGCATTTCCCCTAAACTCAGGAACAAGGTAATGCTGCCTGCTCTCATCACTTTTATTCAATATAGTCCTAGATACCCTAGCCAGAGCAATCAGAAAAGATAAGGAAATCAAAGGGATCAGAATAGGAAGAGAGGAAGTCAAACTACCCCTTCTGATGATAACATGATCCTTCACATGGAAAATCCAAAAATCTAGACCACAATAATTCTTGAGCTTATAAACAGATTTAGCAAACTGGCAGGCTACAAGAACAACACCCATAAATCAACAGCTTTCCTATATGCTAACAATAGTAGGTCCCATACACAATATCCTCAAAAAGAATAAAATACTTGGAATTAATCTAACAAGGGAAGTAAAAGACCTCTACAATGAATGGCATTAGCCTTGGCTTGCTGTGTCATTACACATTTGTTCTTGATTGTTTGATAATGATTCCCTCCTAAATGAAAGACAATTATTTAACAAATAAAAAAAGAAAAGCATGAGTGGGATACCATGAAATTAAAATGTTTTGCTCTGTCAAGAAATTTGTCAGAATTGTAAAGTGGAGGGCTGGAGCGGTGGCTCAGCGGTTTCGGCGCTTGCCTGGCAAGTGCAAGGACCTGAGTTCAAACCCCAGCACCATGTACACAACTGAGTGTTGGAGCAACTAAGGCCATGTGAAAAACTAAATAAAGTTATTTCTCTCTTTCTCTGTCTCTCTCACTGTCCCTCTCTCTTAAAAAAAAATTGTGAAGTGGAACCTGCAGAATTAGAGATAATCATGGTCTGTGATTCCACTGACAGGGGACTAATAGCCAACATTTACTAACAACTCAACTTAATATCAAAATCATAAACAATCCAATCAGTAAATGGTTCAGAGAGATAAACAGAAACTTCTCAACAGAGTAAATAGAGGAAGCCAATGAATACATGAGAAAGTGTTCTAAATCACTAGTAATCAGAGAAATATAACTAGAAAGTACATTAAGGTTCTGGAGCAGTAGCTCTGGAGTCACAGCAAAGTCACAGAGTAACAAGGATCCATAAGGAGAAATTGTAATGAAAAGGTAGCACGTGGAGAAAGATGAGATTAGAGAGAGGATAGCCTTTAGTTCTCATTTCTTCAGGAATATTCTCAAGGTGCAGAGAGTTCCTTACCTAATACATTCCCTTATCAAGAAGGTGTTCTAATTTCCTATAACAGATCAAGAAAAGAATATAAGGCCTAGTAATTTTGACTCATTGTGGGGAAATTTTGATGAATGATCTACTCTCCAGAGTTATCTCCTAGATTGACTGAGCTGTTGGGCCTGCATAAAAGGTCCATTTCTCCTTTTATTTAATCTTTGTTTTTTCCTGCTCTTTTCCACAGATGATAGATAATCCTAAGGATATCCTTAATAAACATGCTGAGCATTTGCATTCTAGAGAACAGAACCTATGGGGGCAGGCAACCATAGTACATAGAGACTTCACTGATCTGTTATAACAGATTTGGCTTCATTCAAACTGCTATGGAATAGAGTGGAGAATTTTCAACATACTTCTTGATCTATAAATGTTCTTTTCTGTAGATTGATGAATACTTTTTCATGGGGTTTACTCATTTTTATTAAGATATTGACTTAGATAATGTTCTAGATCCTGGGGTCAGAATACTTAAAATAAACTTGACCTGACTTTCTGGACAAAGTGAAGGAAATAAATATTATCCAAAATTTTCTTTATCCCTACCTCCCTCCTTCCCTCTCTTATTACCAGTCTATATTGGTGATACCATTCAATTCAACAAATGTTTAATGACTGCTTCTTACATATTAAAAGATGATGGCCTAAATGTTGAGACTATAGCACTGGTCTGTGCTTTTAGTAGGTATTTACTTTTAAAATTCCATGAGGTTTCCCATATCTAATCTGCAGAATCTTTTCCTAAGTCCAGTGGGTTTTCTGTCTGTTGATTCAGGAGGAAGCTCAAGTGTATTGATTTTGCTTTTGTGTAGCTTATTTTGTGGGAAAAAAATACTTCTGCCCCTTGTTTGTTGAAACCACCTAGTCCCAGGTGAACATCCAGTACAGATATTCATTTATATTGATTTGCTAAAAATGTATGTGTGTGGGTAGGCATACCTGTTTGTTTTATCAGGCTCACAGTAATCTCAGATCTCTGAAAATTAATTAGAATTGTTATTAGTAAGCTTCTTGTATGGTTCTTCCACTATTTCTCAGGTTTGGAATCAAAAACAAAATGTTAACATAAATGTTAGGACAATCATAAAGCAACCCAGGGGATAATGAACATGAAAATGCTAATCATATTCAAATCTATTCAATTGATACCCTCTTTATGATTTTCTGTGATTCCTTGAAAAGGGTGAAATCTTTTTCTTTTTGCATTCTTTGTAATTATTTATGAATTAAACATGATAGTTCATAAAACCTGAAGCTTCAATGCTGTCAATATTTTAAATTAAGTGCCAATGTATGTATAACCTACAGATTGAATAATAGATCAAGATTGGATTTTTAGAACTAAATGCCATAAGGAAAGACAATCACCATTTGCACCCACAAATTTACATGGGCATAGACTCCTTTCTTGGTAAAAAGGAGGAAGGGGGACAAAGAGTGTTTCTGATACTATCCCACACAATATTACCTGGGTATACAAATACTGATGCCTAATTCCTGGACCCACCTCTAAAACTTCTGATTTAATATATTTTGTGTGTGAGCTGGGTACACCTGTTAAAACACTGAATTACAGTCTTAATTCTCCTTCCACACATGAGAGGTAAAGATTTTTAGATGTCTTATAAGTTAAGGTAGTTATTATCATTTTAAACTTATCATAGAAATGGATGGCGTTCAATCATTTTTTATTATTGTTGTTAGTTTGACATACACTTACATATTGGAGGGAATTGTTACATAAGCATGCATACATGGATATTGACATAGTGAGATAGTAAATTGAGGTCAATCCTAGACCAGGATCCACTCCCCTTCATCCATTCCCCATGCTCATGTCTTCTCTATAATTCCACCATACTATAGTTTGAAATGAACCCATACATGTATAATAACAATAATTATTGACATTTCTGAAGGTCTCTGCCTGTCTGTGATAGCTAGGCTTCAAATGGGAGTTGAATATTCCCTGTTTTATTGATAACCCTTATTAGCTCTCTCTCCCCTCCCTGCCCCACTCCCTCTTCCCCCCACCTTCCTAGGTATGGTTCACCCAGCTTATGTGGTGTTCACTCTTTAGAAGAAGTTTAGTCCAAGACAGGGGGCTGGGTGCCTGAGTCTTCTTTGAGGTGAAGTCTGACTGGAAAAACTTTTAGGGTTTTTTAACTGTCCATATATCTTTTCCCCTCATTAGAATGCCAGGAAAATGCCTGAAAATCTGTAATTCAAAGAGATTTTAATAGTAAAGCATTGTATCAATTTGAGTTTGGTGATTTTTGCTGTGGAGCCCTGCTGATTTTATACACAAAGCATGCTCTGTTGTGAATTGTGAAATCACTTTAGTCATGGAAAATTTACAAAAATAAGTCCTAGTGTCAAGTGGTGGATATGGGTAGAATATAGGAGATGTGCATCATGACTGACTTTGTCAGGACTCATGCTTGTCTATCCTTGTTTTTGTTTATCTAGGGTTTCCACACTGTGATCAGAACCTGCCAAAGACTAGCATTTGTGCAGCAAAACAGACAAGTGGAACATACAAGAAGGAATCATTAGGAGCTCCACTGAAATCCAATCCAGACTCACACATTTGTACATTTAAGATAGGTAGAATCAGATGCTTGATATTGAGTAGGCAATTGGTGAATGGGCAGGAATAAACAAAGTTTCAACTTTCTGCAACTGGCTGTCCAGTTTGTCCAGCACCAAGGAGCAAGGAATTAAAGTAGCTACATTGAAACTGATGGAAGACAAATTAGGTCCAACACTTCAGCATTTGGGATTAGACAAAGACTTTCTCAACATGTCTCCTAAAGTGAAGGAAGTAAAGTAAAAAATCAATGATTGGGATGCCATAAAGCTAAAAAGCTTTTACACTGCCAAGGAAATAATCAAAAGAGTCTAGAGAGTTCCTACGAAAATGGAGAGAATCATGGACTATGATTCCTCTGACAGGGGCCTCATATCCAGAAGCTACAAAATCTTCAACAATCTCAACTACAAAAGCACAAACAACTCAATCAATAAATGGGCCAAAGAGCTAAATAGAAACTTCTCAACAGAGGACATTGATCAGGCCAATGAATGCATGAGAAAGTGCTCTAAATCACTAGTAATCAGAGAAATGCAAATGAAAACTACAATAAGATGTCACCTCACACCAGTCAGAATGGCAAAAATGAAGAAGATAAACAATGATAGATGCTGGAGGGGTTGTGGAGAGATATTCACATTAACGCACTTTTGCTGGAACTGCAGACTGGTATAGCCCTTCTGGAAAGCAGTGTGGAGAATCCTCGAAAAACTAGGGATGAGCCCAACATATGACTGCTATTTCACTCCTCAGTATATTTCCAATGGATTTAGAATCAACACATTACAGACACACAGTGAAATCAATGTTTGTAGCAGCTCAATTTACAATACTTAAATTATGGAAACAACCCAGATGTCCCTCACTGGATGAATGGATCCAAAAACTGTGGTACATACATACCATTCAGTTCTACTCAGCAATTAAAAAAATTATATTGCAGCCTTTGAAGGTAAATGGATGGCTATGGAAGAAATTATGCTGAGTGTAATCAGCATAACCCAGAGAACCAAGGGTCGAATGTCTTTACTCATCTGTGGAGGCTGGAGCTGGACTCTAGCCATTGAGAAAGGAGGTCTATTATCATGTTTTAAATCTGGATAAGGTGTAATCTCATACAACCGAAGGCATTTGTAGAGATGTATTGTGAAGGAGGGGGAAGGGATAAGCGGTAAATCTAATTTTCAGAATATATATATATATGTGTATATATGTACATATAATATTATTTCATTAGAAGCTTGTTTGATTGTTCAACAAATAAATTTCTGAATAAAATAAAAAAAAGAATAAACATAGTTGGAAATCTTTTGAAGTATTTGAAAAATAGGACTGTGTAAAAAGTTGACTTTTCTGCCAAAATTACCTTTTAGCGAATGGCCAATATGTTTCTAATATATGATATTAATGTGACCTTGTTGGAAGCCATATTTGTTAAGGAATACTCTGCATTTCAGACTTACCATCCTGTCCTACATGTCTCTGTCTTATTCCTCCACAAGCCCCATAAATATAAACCAATCTTAGGAAGATTTAAGAGTGCTCACTCTGGTTCCTCTGGGCCTAGGTTTTCATCTTGCCTCATTTAACAAAAATAGATTTTATGTTTCTAAACCTGAAAATAAAGTAATAGTCATATGTGAAAAATAGTGTTATTTGATTTAATTGAAATATTATAGATAATACATTCAGTATTTCTCCTGATAAATAATAAATTATCAGTTATTAGTATCATTTATTTTATTTTTGCATGCCCTACAATGAATAGTATAAGGTTTTAAATATGATAGGTTTTTAAATATTTCCCTTTGAGGAGAAGTGTATTATGATGTCATCAGTCTAAGACAGATGCATGTATGACTTACTAGTTCTAGGGAAGGAACATTCTGAAAGAACGATCGTTTAAAACTCAAATTGTTTTTATTCGATGAAGCAAAGTTTTTTCTAGAAATATTTGAGACAGCATGATAGAAGAATATATATTAGATGAAAAGTGCTGAGATTTGTGGCTAAAATACATAAAACATCTTCAAAATATTCTAAATATTTGTTGCCCTTCATATTTAGAACTAAGGTGACTGGCAGTCTGAGACAATATATTTATATGTACTTCCAATATAGGCTCCCTTGCACCTTGAACAGATTTTTTTGCTCTTAGTCTTTGATACTTTGAAGGGAAAAGAAAATAATATCATGGTGCCATCTTATAGTTTTATGGGTTAGGTATTTCATTCAACTTTTTCAGGCTTAGCTTCCAAAGATTCCTTTATCTAAATCAACCTTAAGCTTCACTTACCTTTAATCCCCCCAAAACATGTTTAGATCAATGGCATAAAGCAGTGATCTTACTTTAAATTTATTTAACTTTCCATTTCATAAGTTACAATGTGATTTTTTTTTAAATTCTGCTCAAGCAATCAAAAATTTTAGTTTCTTTGAGTTTGTTCTTCAGTGGAAGTCTTCAAGATACACTTAGAAAATCCATTAAAAGTAAGAGCAGGGACCACATTTCTCCAGCATTCATGTGTTAATATCCTGGGGCTCACCTGCTTTGTTGAAGCACTCTTGACATTCAAATTTATAAAAATTTCTCATTACCTGGAATGTGACTCCCATTCACATTTAACATATATTTTATTTTTTTAAATGTAATTACATATGATTCATTAATTTTTACCAAATCACATCAATTTTAATTTCTTATCAACATCTGAATCAGAATTTAGCTCTTTAATGAGTCAAAGACATTGCTTTAGCTGGGCATAGTGGTGCATACCTATAATTCCAGTGAGTCAAGAGGCTGAGACAGGAAGATTGCAAGTTCAATGCCAACCTCAGCAAGTTAAGTGAGACTCCAAGCAGCTTAGTGAAACTCTATCTCAAAATAAAATAAGGGATGAGGATCTTGCTAAGTGGTTAAGAACCCCTGGGTCCAATCCCCAGTACTTAAAAAAAAAAAAAAAAAGAAAAAGAATGAATGAAATTGCTTTAAATTATTTTATTATTGAATGCTTATTTTTCCAAAAATATAAGCAACATATAAAGCACTAGGCTGTATTAAGCAAAAATATTCTTTGCAATAAATGTGAGCTTCTATTTTTTATGTTTAATATAAAAAGATATTTAAGTGCCCATGAGGTCAAACCGTGAGGCTCAAAACAGTTTTCTATAAGGCAAGGAAAGGAACAAAAATTTGTCCTCCCCAAAAATATGTATAAACTTAAGAATATTTGTGAAATGAATTTTTAGTACAGATGGGATATTGGTTTGGACCTTGAGGAAGTTTTACTTTTTTATCATCTCTTCTATGTAAAAAATGTTTAGAAGAAACAACTTAAATATGATGCCTTGTTGATATTACACTATAGTATTCCTTCATTTATGCAGATTATGTTGGGGTCTGACCTTCACTCCAT
>PVKS010052610.1:0-10691 GCA_004027875.1 Aplodontia rufa
AGTCCTCTACAGTATCGCAGCCTTTATTTTTTGCTTTGAAATGATACCCACACTAAAACATTTCAAGCTATTAGAAATGTGTACTTTTGGCCTGTACTACTAATGTGTTATTAATGTTTTAATATCACAAACTAATGTAATATGTGATCTGTGGCCTTTAATTCTAATATGATATCCATATTATGACATCTAATGCTAAGATAATACCTGTCCTGTTGCTTTTATTATCAATATATTCTCCATGTGTACCAACATAACATATAATAATTTCCCTGTGATTTTAATGCTAATATTATAATTAATCATAACATTAAACATTGAAATGACAGCAGCCTTGTGGCTTTTCATAGCAGCAGATTAATTATACTACAGCTTCAAAAGTTGAGGCCACAAAATCACCCTGATCCTTTTACCAGTGTGATATCCTTATTATAGCATCCAAAATTCATAGGATAATTGGTCTGTGGCATTGAATATTCCTCTGATAGCCATAATATACCACCTGAAATGAATTTAATATTAGTCCTTTGGCCTTTATAGCTAATACAAAATTCATAATATTGCATTTTTAAGTACTGCCTTGTGGTGTTTTATATTATTCTTTTATCCAATCTGTCACTGTGAAACTAAAATAATGATCACCTTGTTGCCTTTAATATTAATACAATATCCATATTATAACATCTAAAACTAATATAATAACTGTCCTGTGACATCTTCATAATAATGATATCCATACTGTAGCATTTAAGAGTCATATAAACATAAACTGTACTATCAAAAATAATATATCTAAAATGTAATAGCTGACTTGTGACTTTTAATACTCATGTGATATACACACTATAGCACTTGAAACATTGATCACAACTGGATTTTGTCCTTCAGTACAAATATAATATGTATGCTATAACATTAAATACTGCAAAAGCTGCTCTGTGATATCTATTCTTAATATATGCAAGCGGCCTCAATATAATATTTTAGGTCTTCTGAGGCCTTTCATTTTAATAGAATAGTTATACCATGGCCTCTAAATTTAACATAATAGCCACCCTGTGTTAAATAACACTAATGAGATATCCATATATCCATAGTGAAATATATAAAACTAATAAATGACTTTCTCTGTTAGTTTTAATAAGACTATAATGTGCATGTTATTCCATCTAAAATTAAATAGATGCTCTTTGACCTTTAATAGTAATAGGATATTAGTACATTGCATATGAAAGGAATAACTGCCCTTCGGCCTTTAATAATGAGACAATCATACATGTGTGTCTCAAACTTTTAAAAGATGGTATTTTTGCCTTCATTTGAAATATAATATCCATTTGTTGGCCTCCAGAGCTAACAAAACATCTGGTCCATGTTCTATTCTGAGGATGCAGCGAGTGGGAGAGAGTGAAATAGGGGGTCAATTTTAAAAAAATTGTTCATCTGGATTTTGATATTGTTCAACTTATTTGTATATGCGGTGCTGGGGATCAAACATGTGTCCTTCATGTCAAGCAAGTGCACTACCACTGAGCTTCTCTGAAATAAAAAGTATGTTCTTCCCTGGCATGTCTGTTTTGGGTTGTCTTAAATCATCTTTTTTTTCCCTAAGAACTTTCTGTAGCCCCTTATTTACATAATCTTAAAGTTACTGCAAGATATTTAAAAAATTTATACAATGCAAGAAAAATATGAAATGAATAGTTCATGACACTAAATTCAACTGTTTATGAAACAAGGTATCTTAAAAAGCCAATCTGGGAATTGGATTCCCTTAGGACTCTAGGGCTCTAGTTAAAATCTTTCTTCTGTTAGTGCTATTTCTATTTTATTATTTCAATATAGTCTCTTATGAGCCAGAAAAATAACTTTAGCAACTTTATGAAAATTAGCAATGTTTGAGACTGCTGATGAGACAGAATGAGGTTTGAGAAATCCAATCAGCTTTCCACAAGGAACTGACTTCTGCTCAGCTTACCTCTCTCCCTGAAGTAAGCAAATAGGTGCCTTTGACTCCTCCATGTGATCTTTAGCCCATAATTATCCTCAGGGGTGTCTTTAACCAGAATAGGCCCAAGTTCTGGGCTGGTAGGAGTACCAGTGTGAAGAACACAATTTGTAGGGTTGTTTTATCTCGTCTGGGTGAATGGAGTCTTTCTTCACAGAAGATGGGTTGGGATATCAAGTGGAATGAACACATAAGGTAAGTTCTGAAGTGCATGTCCTGACAGTTCCCCACAGCTTTGGGGACTGAGCATTGGAACAAAGGGCTTTATGGAAATATCCTTTTCTGATTGATTGAGGCACCCACTTACTAAAGGGATCCCCAGTGTCTCTGAGCTATAAGACAACTGTGGACTCCCAAAGATTAGATGAGGAAACTTGCTGGTTGATTTTCAACTTGAATGTCTTGCCTGGTCTTGGTGATGATGTTTCCTGTGGACTGGGAACCGGTTTTCTACTGTTCCATGGTTATGTTGGGGCCCTCCAGTGGTTACTGGTGGAATAGCAGTGGAGCTTTCTGGGAACATTGGCAGTGTCTTTTTTGGGGAGGCATCAAAAGGTGAATGAAGACCAGTTAGTAACCACATGGTACTGGTTTCCTTTGGGTTAGAGAATAGGCTCCAACTCCAACCCATGCCCACCCAGTGGGGCCGAAGCCGCTGCTCCTGTGGCAGCAAGCGTTTGACCTGGAATGTGGAGACACACTGGCCTTAAATCATCTTGAGGTATCTAGTAAGTGCACCCTTAGAGGTATATTGTGGATTGCTTGAGGTGTATGAGGAGGGCTCTGAGGAGTGCAGTGAGGAATCTCTAGGGTTTGATTAGCATGCACTAAGTCATGTATGTAGGGTTCTCTACTTTAGCAGAAAGAGCTCTCTGAAGTGCAGGATGATGACTGAGGAATGTAAGGATTGATTTCTCCTTTGAGTTTGAATGGTTCCCTGCAGTGTGTGTTACAGGGAATATTAGGTGTGTATTGAAGGCAGTGTCAGGCCCATAGTTAGGACTCAATGACCTTGTGGTGAAGGCATTCTGTGGACTGCAGGAAGGGTCATTTGAGGTATGAGTGATGTATTACTGAGGACTGCAGGGAAAATTTTAGGGGATTAGTAAGGGTTATGTGAATTGTGCTGTGAGGGCACTCTGATATGTATTGTAGGACTTAGGTGTGTTTTTTGAGGTACAGTGAGCCCTCAGATGTTTATGAGGAAAACTCTCTGAGATGAGTCTAGAGGATGCATGTATGTAGTATGTAGTGTATTATGAGGTGTTTATTGAGGGCCCTCTGAAGTGCAAAGTGTGGATTTTCTGAGTCATGTAGGGAGTGCTACATGGAGTGTGTGGTGAGGGCATTCTGTGGTGTGTCATGAGGTCCCTGTGAGCTGTGTTATGAATGCTGTCTGAGAGGTATATGCAAGGATCCTGGAAATGAATATGAAGAATAGACTGAATTGTGTGCTAAGTTCTGTATGATAATGAGTGGAGGTTAATCTGAAGTGTGTAGTTAGGTCTCTGTGAAATTGTGGTGAGGGCTGCCTCTATGGAGTAATGGGGGCTCTGTGAGGTGAACAGTGATGTCACTGTGGGGTGTGTAAGGTAGGGTCTCTGAGGTGTACTGCAAGTTCTCTGAAGCCCAGAATGAGGTCTCACCAAGGTATGTGGTGAGCACTCTGAGGGGAGTAGGAAGAGTTCTGAGATGTGAGTGTTAGGGCTTCCTGAAGTGTGTAGTGAGGGCTTGCATAGGTGTGTATAGAGGGCTCTATGGGGTGAGTAGTGAGTGCTTTCTGAATTGTGTGGTGAGGGCCTTCTGAGGTGTTTAGTGAGCACTCTCTGAGGTGTGAGGTGAGTGGCCATTTGAGGGGAGTTTTGAGATGTCCATTATTTTTTGTTTTGGGGATCCTCAGAGGAATTGTTAAGGGTCCCTGAAATGTGTTTGAGGGCTCTGTGGAATGTAGTGTGGGCTCTCTGAGTTATACATTCAGTAGTCACCAATGGGTGTAGGAAGGGCTTTCACAGATGAGTACTAAAGGCTCTGCAACGTGTGTGGTGAGGGCTGCCATAAGTATGTAGGTAAGGCTCAATGGCATGAGTAGTAAGGCTCTCTGTAGTGTGTGTTGAGGCTTCTCTAGGTGTGAACTGATGGCTGTCTGAGGTGTTCAAGGAGGGATTCTTGAGGTGTGAATTTGGGATCTGTGATAAATTTAATGAGGGCTTACTGAATTGTGTGGCAAGCAATACCTGAGTTGAGTCAGTAAAGTTCACTCAGGTGAGAAGTAAGGGCTCTCTGAATTTCATGTCAAGGCCTCTCTGAGGAGTGAGGTGAGTCTCTATGAAGTTTCCTGAAGATGCTCTGTGGTGGGTTCTCAAAGGTGTTTAGGAATGGATCTCTGATTTGTTAGGGAGGGTTCTGAGGTGAGTTGTCATGTGCAGAAAGCTCTATATGAGTTGTATTTTTAGGGGTCATTTAGTAGTGCAGTGTGGTCTCTCTGAGGTTGGTAGTGATGGCTTTCTGGGGCAAGAAGTAAGAGTTTTCCCAAGTGTGTAGTGAGTGCTCTGTAAGGCTTGTAGGGAGGGATCTATGGGGAGACTGATAGAGATAAAATTAGTATCAGGGTCAAAGATCAAGGAATAGGATAAGGTTGTAAGATCAGGTTCAGGGTGATAAGGGTTAGGTGCCAGAACAAGAGTCAGTGTTAGGAATCAGAGTCAGAGTAAGGGCCAGTGTCTATGGTCAGGTTGTGGTGTTTTTGGGTCATGTACTAGTGTCAGGGGCAAGTGCTTTGATGAAGGTTCAGGGTCTAGCATAAGGTCTGGAGTTCAATTAACATTACACCAGGGCTCAATTGTTATGGTTAGGGGTGAAGGTCAGTATCTGCGCTATGGTTTGGGTTGGTGACAGGGTCAGGGTCAGGTATAGAACTTAGAGTTAGGGAGAGTGTTAAGACTCATGTCAGGGTCAAGGTCAGGGCCCAGATTTTAAGGGTAGTGTTAGTTTTAGGGTCAGGGTTAATTGTTAGATTCAGAGTCCAACAGGGTTAGATTCAAGGACAGCAATAGAGTCTAGGCTCAGGGTCTGGTTTGAGGTCTATTCTAGTGCTTCGGACAGCTTTTGGGTCAGATAGGGTTTTATAGGTCTAGGGTCAATATTAGTGTCAGTTTCAATAGCAGAGTCAGGATTAGAATGCAGGGGTAGGGTTAGTGTAAGTGTTCAGTATAGGAGTCAAGATCAGGAACAGGGACTATAGTTTAGGCCTAGGTTTAAGGATAGGATGAGGTACTGATAGGGTCAGATTCAGGAACAGGGATATATTCTAGCATAAGTGACTGAGTTTAGTTGATGAACAGGGTGAGAGAGAGGTTTAAGGTCTGGATAGGGTTAGAAAGTGTTAGGAACAGAATCCCTGTAAGGGTTAAGTTCAGTGTCAGCAACAGAGTCAGGGTTTAGTGTTTAGGGATAGAGAAGAGGGGTAGTGTTAGCATTAGTGTTAAGGGTCAGAGTCAGGGTCAGTTTAGATTTAAGTTCAGTTTCAAGGTCTGTTTCAGGTCTAAGGCTTAGAGTCAAGGACAATTACAGGTCATATTTAGGGACAAGGTTTTGTGACAGGAGTCAAGGTGAAGGTCAGAGTTTAAGTACAGTGTCAGATTTTGGGTAAGGGTTATATAAGTTAGGGTCCATCTCAGGGTTAGTTTTAGTATTGGATTATCTCATTCCAAGTTCTTCTAGCTTTCAGGGTCTCAGCTGAGGAATCAGCAGTGATCCTTATTGGTTTGCCTCTGAATGTGACTTGATATTTCCCTTTTGCAGTTTTAATAATGTATCCTTGATTCCAGTTATATATTCTGAAATATAATGTATCTTGGTGAACTTCTTAATTGATTAGGTCTGTTGGGTATCCAATATACTTCCTGGATAAGAATATCTGAGTCATTTCTGATATGGGAGAAATTTTCTTTCACTATTTAATTTAAAATGTCCTTTCATTTAGAATGTTTTCCTCTAACTCAAGGACTCTCATATTATTTCTTTTGATTTTTTCCAAGAATTTTTGAAAGATCTGATGATATGCTGTAATTCATTTTCTTTTCTGTCTGTCCGGTCCCGGCCGGTAGGGACTGGACAAATGGTGGCCCGTATAGGGCAGACTGGCCTAGAGCCAGGGAAAGACTGGCCTAGAGCTGGGGAAGGATCTTCTGTGAGGAGAGGAAGTACTGGCTTTGAGCCGGGGAAGGACGTCCTATGTTTTGTTGAAGAATTTGTTCTGTGTGTCTTTGTATGCTTATTGTTGGTGTGGGTTTTGTAGTATTGTTGTAGTTGCAATTTTGTTAGGGATTAGAATTCACTATGGGCTTGGAAATGTCATGAATAAGAATGAAACAACCGTTTATGGAACTATTGAAAAGAAATAGTATGCCTTTAAAAACTGCCACGGCCCGGGCATTCCTTAAGATGATGGAGGAATGTTGCCCTTGGTTTCTAGAGGAAGGGCTAGCTGCCCCAGAGTCATCCTGTTGCTGTTTGTATAGGTCTTTCAAAGAAAGGTTGCTATTTTACAAAGAGGTTTTTGAGTTGCTTTTCAGAGCCTTTGGTAGCTTTCTAGAGAGAAAAAAGAAAACCTGCCGGTCCTGCTTCAGCGTAATTAGAGAGACTTTGACATCTTAGCTGCAGCTGCTACAGCCTTGGCTGTGACTATGCTGATGGCGGATCTTGAACAACTTGTCCAGCTCAGCTGCAAAGGCTTTCACAAATTAGGATCAACACCTGCACATTGGACTATCGACCTAACCAATGAGTTTATCTACTGCAAGAACAAATGGACATTTTGGTAGACATTGGGTCTAACAAATGGACATTTTGGTGGACATTGCATCTATATGTATTTATAACCTGCCTGGACTGAGTTTTGGCTACCCAAGCAATTTGGCTAAGTCCTGGGGAATAGTGGCCAGTGTCATCATTATTATGTGTTTTGTGATTGTTCTTGCAGTAAAAAGGCATGGAAGGGATCAAGCAAGCTTATGCTGCCCTCAGAGTTGATGACCATAAGTCAGCAAGCAAGCTCAAGGGGCTGGTAGTCAGTGATGGGAAAATCCTTTCAACCCCCTTATCAACCTAAGACAGGAAGGGTGCCTTACGTTGCACCTTATTCCAATGACGGGTAAGAAAGGGCAGGTATGAATGGAAAAACCTAAGGCAAACACAGTCACCTGTTTGTTATCCTCCTCTTAATAAAAATAAAAAAAGGAGATGTTGGGGATTCCCCCAACATGAGGTCCAGCTGGCTTGTAAAAGAATTGATGGTAAACAACTCTGACCCACCTGGCTTGTATCTTCCTTAGTGATGTACTGCCTGACTGCATGACTAAGCTATTTGGTCACTCATTTGTACAATTGGATAAACGTGTTTGCACTGTACCCCTATTGGCTGTTGTAATGGATAAATAGAGCAGCAACTAGTCAGGTAAAAAAAGCAAGGAAGGAAACAGCCCTGTCCTGAAGCAGTCAGAGAAGAAGCTGGAAGAAGCAAGCAGCAGTCAGGAGGAAAGCAGAGAGACGACCGCAAGCTGCCTGAGAAACCACCGCCTGCTGCCTGAGAGAGTCAGAGAGGCAGCAGCAGCAGAGACAGCAGAGAGATCAGCAGTAGTAGAAGATGCAGGCAGTAAGAGTCTCGGCTGCAGAAATAAGGATTCTGGTATGGCAATAGAAACAAGGACTCTAAACGTTAATAGCCTTGACTCAAAGAGAGGGAAGGCAGGAAGCACCTGGAGGCCTTTAGCCATGATAAAGAGAGAAATAAAGTGCTTGGAAAACTTAAAAGCAAATAGGTCTAGTTTAAGGCTTTTTCCGGTCCCTGCTGGCTGGGACCGGACATCTGTCATCAATATGTTCAAGCTTACTCAGCCCATTCTTAATATTAGAAGTTCTGTCTTTAATGGTGAGGTTCTATTTTCTAAACAAATTAATCTGTCATTAATTTTTTTCCCATTGAGCCTTTGATTTGGTTGAGGGAGGATTTCAAGTCTAAAACATCTCTTTTCAATGTATCATTTCTTTGTTAAAGAACTTTTTCATCTCCTGTGTTTGCTCTCTTATTTCCTTCTTTAGATCTTCTTTTAGGTCTTTGAGTGTTTTAGTAATCAGTTCATTGATAGTTTTTCTAGATTTTCATCCTGCTACCTTATTGTAGACTCCAATGTTAGGGAGTTGTGGGATTAAGGCAAAACTTTTCCAGTTTTATTCCTCATTTTGGGGGAATGTCTTGTTGGACTTTGAATTGAAGTAAATTTGTAAATTATTTTTCATCTAATTTTATGTGAGAGCCTGTGTGTATGATTGCATTGCTTGTTCTGCTGTTTTTGCTGAATGTGAAAATATGAGTTGAGGGTGGGAAGTAGATACTGAGACTCCTCTCTGATTGTTCCCTTGTGGGATATAGTTGATGGGATTTTTTTATATCCCCTCTTTTACAGGTGCTGGGGTTCAGTAAGAATTGTTGAGTTCAACAGCAGCTTCCCTAAGATGTGAACTAATTTTGATCTTTACAATATCCAATGCCTCACAAAATAAGGAAATATTATCAAAATTAACATCAATTGAATACAATACACCATATTACACAATGTATATGAATTACTGCATTCATTGTATAACTATTATGGTAATAGTTACTGTCTATGAGAGGAATTGTAGGTTTAGTGATTACCTTCTGCTAAGAAATGTATCTAAAATTAAAAGAGAAAGAGGGAAAAAAGTTGAAAGAAAGAAAAAGATGCAATTATATATCTAAAGAAAAACCAAGAAAAAGGAAAGAGGGAATATTCTTAGAGAAAAATGGAAAAGAAAAATAAAAAAAATTAAAGGGATTTAAAAGAGGAAGAAAAAGATGCAATATATAAACAAAAAAATTTAAATTGTGATCCCTGAGGTTATCTCATTACACATTGGGGAAGATGATCAGAGTCCAATTGAGGTTTGTTTGTTTTTTCCTTAGACACAGAGAGAGGGACAGTTAGAGAAAGAATCAAATTGTATTTAGTTTTTCATATGGCTTGTGTTGCTCTGAAACTTAATTGTGTATGTGGTGCTGGGGTTCGAACCTGAGTCCTTGTGTGTGCCAGGCAAGCACTATAACAGCTAGCCACTGTTGCAGCCCAGAAATTGAGGTTTATTAGTGGAAACTGACTGATAACTAGAAGCACTGTGATTCACAAGGTACAGGCTTTATAGGATTCTAAGTGTGGAGGGTAGGTTGCCAGGACAAGGTCTAGAGTTCTGTGTTCTGGGATGTTCTATGATACAATTGCCAAAAAGAATTCAGGTTAATTTATACACCAAGGAGTTGCCCCTTGATGGCCTCCACTAGGGGAACTGTAACTCCAGAGGACTTTGAGGTTCCAGATGCAAGGGGTTGAGTGCAGAGCAGCATTCTCTCTCCAGAATGTATATGTAATTCCTCTAGACCTCATGGAATCAGATCCTTTGCTCTCTCACATGATCTCATTTAAAAAGGGTGAAACAGGCTAGAATCCCCTGTGCTTATCCAGCCTGAATCCCTCTGGCTGATTGATGTCTGGGCTAGACCCAGAGCTTTGCTTCTGGATTCATTCTCTGAATGTGACCAAGGCCCTGGCAGTATTGGGGAGATATCTGATTTTGATTTTGGTCTAAGGGACCTCAAAATGGGGTGAAGGAAAAGGAGGCAAACTGGATTCTTGTTCCTTTCCCACATGGCAGAGAACCGTAGGCTATGCAGCCTCAGGTCCTGACAGTCTCCAACTCAGTTTGGATTGCCCTTGGGATTGTCACATCTCTACAGGATAATGGAAGCACTCATTGCTCTTTCTTGCCTTCCCACACTTTCAAAATGGTGGCCATCCTTTCTCCTCCTGAAAGATAAGAGACACTGTGATACCCTCAGGCTTTGTGGGCAATTCTGGATCTGCCTACTCTGGTCCTGGGCTTCTGTCTGAGTTCAGGATTAATTGAGGCAAAAGTCTGAGTTCCCAGTAAATCAGCATTCCTTGTACCTGCACCCACCATGCAGAACCAATAGCTGAAGTGCCAGTGTCACCACTGCTGCTGCCACTGCTACTGCTACAATGAGCTGTCCCTTAACCCAGAGACTAGCTGGAATCAGCAAAGATCTTTTTACATTGCAATGTTTGCAGATTTCCAAGTCTCCAATTATGTGCAGTAGTATCCTGGTGAATTCCAGTGTCAGTGGAAGCATTCCTTCTCAGTGCTATTGAACTGGTGGGATTTGAGTCCCAATTCAGAGAGTCAAAAGAGATGCAGCTGGTCCGCATTCCACTATGATCCCAGGTCTTGGCATCCATTTCCTTTCAGAGCTTGGTATATGTTATTCCAAGCCTGCCTCACTTTTATGGTTTGGGTTGAGAAGTCACTTGAAATTTGGACTGCTTTTCTTCTAAATGTGTTCAATGTTTTTTCTCTTGCAGTTTTTAAAATTGTCCTTGTTCTATATATTAGGTATTTTTATAATGTGTCCTGGAGTGCATCTTTTGTGATTTTGTATATTATGATTTCTACAAGCCTCTTGAATTTGTGTTTCTAGTTCATTCTTTTATATTTTCAAGAATATATACTTTAGCTCTGTCCCTGCCCCGAGCCACAGAGTAGCTGCATTCGCCGCCCACGGAGATGGTACTAGACCCGGCAGGAACTGAGA
>PVKS010052611.1:0-10692 GCA_004027875.1 Aplodontia rufa
TATGGTTGTAAATTTTTCATAATTAAATAATGGTATGAGTTTCATTTGACTTCTCATGGTGTGGACATTTAGGCTACATTGTGGATTGTTTCCCTAGATCCTTCCTTATCTTCCCTATCTCTCCCACCCCCCCACCTCTCCTTTCCTCCCTCCCCCACCTATATGTCTGTGGTTTGCCTAGATTATGTGTTGGTATGCTTTTGGTAGGTCTAATGCATGAGTTTGACTACCTTTTCCCCAAGACTGGGTTTAGTTCCAGCCTCAATAAATGAGGGAAAACATTCAGCCCTTGACTCTCTGGGTTTGACTAACTTCACTAAGCATGATTTCTTCCATTGCCATCCATTTACCTTCAAAGGCTGCAATATCATTGTTTCTAATAGCTGAGTAGAACTCCATTGTATATATATACCAGAGCTTTTGGATCCATTTATCCAGTGATGGGCATCTGGGTTGATTCCATAATTTAGCTATTGTAAATTGAGCTGCTATGAGCGTTGATTTTGCTGTGTTGCTGTAATGTGCTGATTCTAACTCCAGTGGAAAAATACCCGGAAGAGGGATAGCTGAGTCGTATAATGGATCCTAGTCTAATTTTTTGAGCAGTCTCTCCACTGCTTTCTGGAGCACCTGGACCAGTCTGCTATTCCACCAACAGAGTGCTAATGTTCCTATCTCCCCATAACCCCTCCAGCATTTGTTATTGTTTGTGTTCTTCATCTTTGCCAGTCTGACTGGATAGAGTGAGGTGAAATCTTAAGGTAGTTTTGATTTGCATTTCTCTGATTACCAGTGATTTAGAACACTTTCTCATGAATTCATTGGGTGTTTCTGTTTAGCTCTGTTGCCTATTTATTGATTGGATTGTTTGTGTGTTCGTCATTGAGTCTTTTGAATTCTTTGTAAATTTTGGATATTAGTCCCGTCAGGGGGATCATAGGCCATGATTCTCTCCCAGTCAATAAGTTGCCTCTTGACTGTTTTAACAAATTCCTTGGCTGAGCAAAAGCTTTTTAATTTAATGGCAACCTACTCATTAATTCTTGACTTTAATTCTTTTACTTCAGAAGTCTTATTGAGGAAGTCTTTGCTAGCTCCAACTTGCTAAAGTGGTGGTCCTAGTTTTTCTTTTAGCAGCTGTATGATAGCTGGTTTAATTCCTAATTCTTTGATCCATTTTGATTTGATTTTTATACAAGGTGAGAGATAAGATCTAATTTCAACTTCCTGATAGTGGCTCTCAAGTTTGTCCAGCACCATTTGTTGAATAGGCTGTCTCTCCTCCATGTTAAATTTTGACCCAGTTTGTCAAAGATCAGATGTGTAAATGTGGGGAGCTGGATTGTCCCCCGGGAGCCGATCAGGAGGAGGATGAGTGCCGACAGCTGAAAACTGGGCCCCACCTCGTCCCGGGGCCCCTTCCCTCCTAGCCAGGGAAATGAAGCAACCACACGCAGCTGATGGCAGCTCAGAATCTATTTATTATTAAGGCACACAGGGTTTTTATAAGGAGGGGAGAAGCCAAGGAATCAATAATCCTTCTAAAGGAGTTGCCAGGGGTAATGCAGATTTTGAGTACAGACAAACAACTGGGGAACAGCCTGTGGTTAGCACATCCCAACCCACCCTAATCTTCATTTTGCATAACAATTAGGAAGCTTAACAAAGCAGGACCTAGTAGCCCTTCCAGAAGGAACTTATGGAAATAGTAACAAGATCGCTCTAGGGCAGCTGTTGAAATGGGGGTGAAGGCTACACCCCAACAATTTGTGGTTTTATTTCAGTCTTCTATTCTATTCCATTTATCTTCATTCCTATTCTGATACTAGTACCATGCTGTTTTTAATACTTAGCTCTATAGTATAATTTTAGATCTAGTATTGCAAAATCATCTGTTTTGTCTTTTTTGCTTATTATTGTTCTGGCCCTTTTGGGTCTCTTGTTCCAAATGAATTTGAGAATTGCTTTTTCTATACTTGTAAAGAATGACATTGGTATCTTGATGGGGATTGCATTGAATCTGTATAGTGTTTTTAGTAGAATGGCCATTTTAACTATATTAAGTCTGACTAACCAAGAGCATGGAACATCTTTCTATCTTCTCAGGTCTTCTGCAATTTCTGTTTTCAGATAAGATTCATTATAGAGGTCTTTTAGTTCTCTTGTTAGATTAATTCCCAAGTATTTTATTATTTTACAGGATATTGTGAATGAGACTGATTTCCTGATTTCTTCTTCTGCCCTATTATTATTAGTATATAGGAAAGCTATTGATTTATGGGTGTTGATCTTGTAGCCTGCTACTTTGTTAAATCTGTTTAAAAGCTCCAGCAGTTTTCTAATAGAGTTTTTTGGATCTTCCAGATATAGGATCATGTCAACAGCAAAAATAGATAGTTTGACATTCTCCTTTCCTATTCTTATCCCTTTGATTTCCTTCTCTTGACTGATTGCTCCAGCTAGTGTCTCAAGAACTATCTTGAATAAAAGTGGTGAGAGTGGGCAGCCTTGTCTTGTTCCTGAGTTTAGTGGACATTCTTTTAACTTTTCTCCATTTAGTACTATATTAGCTGAGGGTTTGTCATATTTGGCCTTCACAAAGTTAAAATAAGATCCTTTGATCCCTATTTTCTCTAGATTTTTGATCATAAATGGGTGCTGGATTTTATCAAAGGCCTTTTTCTGCATCTATTGAGATGATCATATGGTTTTTGTCCTTCATTCTGTTTAAGTGATGAATCACAGTTACTGATTTGCATATGTTGAACCAGCCTTGCATACCTGGAATGAATCCCAATTGATGGTGAAGAATTATCTTCTTGAAGTATTTTTGAATGCAGTTTGCGAGAACTTTTATTTATTTATTATTTTTTTATTAGATGGATATAGAGATACAATTGAGGGGGTAACATTATTAAACATTCAAGAACCAATGTATATATACTTAGTTATCCAGGGCTAATGCCATATAATGAATATCCAGCTTGGGTTCCCCCTGTTGCTGTTTCCCCCAGAAGAACTCCTGAGTTAAATGGGTATTTCATGGAGGACAGATATCTCCTTCTGAGATGATTCTCCTATATTCCTGCCCTCCAGTCTCCTAGGAGTTCTTCCTACACCCACCCTCCCCCCATCCCCCTCCCTAGGCCTCCAAGTATCCTAGGGAGTCATCTCCATGTTTTGTTCAGAATCATACAATTTGAAGTTATTATTAGCTTAGCTAACTAACATACTGCTTCCTGATGTATTCTAGCTTCCACAGATGAGAGAAACCATTCGGCCCTTGAGTCTCTCAGATTGGGATACTTCACTTAGCATAATTCTTTCCATCTCCATCCATTTGATATCAAAAGCCATAATCTCATCTTCTCTAATGGCCAAGTAGTATTCCATTGTATATATGTACCAAAGTTTTTGTATCCACTCGTTGAGTGAGGAGCATCTGGGTTGGTTCCATAATCTATCTATAGTAAATTGAGCTGCTATAAACATTGAGGAAGCCACATCACTGTAGTTTGCTGATTCTAACTCTTTTGGGAAAATATCCAAGAGTGGGATAGCTGAGTCGTAAGGTGGTTCCATCCTTAATTTTTTGAGGATTCTCCACACTGCTTTCCATACTGGCTGATCCAGTTTGCAGTCCCACCAGCAGTGTAACAGTGTTCCTCTTTTCCCACATCCCCTCCAGCATCTGTTGTTGTTCAAATTTTTTATTTTTGCCACTCTAAAAGGAGTGAGGTGGTATCTCATTGAAGTTTTGATTTGCATTTCCTTTATAGCATGTAGAGCATTTTCTCATATATTTATGGGCTTTCTGGACTTCCACTGGAGAGAAGTTCCTTTTGAGATCTTTAGCCCATTTATTGATTGGATTATTTGTGAGTTTGGAGTTTAGTTTCTTTAGTGCCCTGTATATTCTGGATATTAGCCCTCTGTCTGAGGTGTAACAGGCAAACGTTTTCTCCCATTCTGTAGGTTCTCTCTTGATGTTCTTGACTAGATCTTTAGCTGTGCAAAAACTTTTTAGTTTATTTGCATCCCTTTCATTTATTCTTGATTTTACTGCTTGAGCCATGGGAGTTTTGTTAAGGAAGTAGCTGCCGACTCCTCTATGCTGTAATGTTGACCCTACTTCTTTTTCTAGTAAGTTTAAAGTTGTTGGCTTAAAATTCAGGTCTTTGACCCATTTTGATTTAATTTTTGTGCAGAGTTAAAGATAAGGATCCAGCTTCAGTTGTCTACACATGGCTGTCCAGTTTGTCCAACACCATTTGTTGAACAGGCTTTCTTCCAGACTATGCTTTTGCCCCCTTTATCAAATATCAAATATTTAAATATATGGGGGTTAGTCTCAGGATGTTCCATTCTGTTCCGGTGATCTTCGGTTCTGTTTTGATACCAATACCATTCTGTTTTTGCTACTATGGCTCTGTAGTATAATTTCATGTAATGGATTGAGATACCCCCTACTTTTTCCTTTTTGTAGAATAATGTTTTGGCTACTCTGGGTCTCCTGTTAGTCCATATGAACTATGAACTTCAGAATTGCTTTTTCTATATCTGTGAAGAATGTCATAGGTATCTTGATGGGGATTGCATTGAATCTGTATAGGGTTTTGGGTAGAATGGCCATTTTTATTATATTGATTCTGCCTAACCATGAGCATGGAATGTTTTTCCATCTACTCAGGTCTTCTGTAATTTTGTTTTTTAGTGTTTGATAGTTTTCTTTGTAGAGGTCCTTAATATCCTCTGTAAGGTTAATGCCCAAGTATTTCCTTTTTTTTGGAGGAGATGGTGAATGGGAGAGATTTCCTGATTTCTTCTTCTGCAGAGTTGTTGCTGGAGTAAAGGAATGCTAGTGACTTACTGGAGTTGATCTTTTAGCTAGCTACTTTGCTAAAATCACCTATAAGCTCTAGGAGTTTTCTGGCCGATGATATTGGGTCTTCTAGGTATAGAATCATGTCATCAGCAAATAGCAAAATCTTAACTTCCTCTTTTCCTATTCAAATACCTTTGATTTCCTTGTCTTGCCTGATAGCTCTGGCAAGGGTTTCAAGGACTATATTGAACAAGAGTGGGGAAAGTGGCCAGCCTTGTCTTCCAGTTGAATTCAGTGGAAATGCTTTCAGTTTTTCTCCATTGAGGATAATGTTTGCTATGGGTCTGTCATAAATGGATCTGACATAGTTAAAGTATCTTCCCTTGATCCTAATCTTTTCCAAAGGTTTTGAGCATAAAGTGGTGTTGAATTTTATCAAATGCCTTCTCTGCACCGAGATGATTATATTATTTTTGTTTTTAATTCTGTTTATGTGGTGAATTACATTTATTGATTTGCATATGTTGAATCAGCCTTGTTTTCCTGGAATGAAGCCCACCTGATCATAATGTATTATCTTTTTAATGTGCTTTTGTATCTGATTAGCTAAAATTTTATTTAGGATTTTTGCATCAATGTTCATCAGGGAAATTGGTCTGTAGTTTTCTTTTCTTGACAAGTTTTTGTTGAGTTTTGGAATCAGTGTAATATTTGCTTCATAAAAAGTGTTTGGGAGTGATTCCACTCTATCAATTTCATGGAAGAGCGTGTAGAGGATTGGTGTTAGTTCTTCTGTGAAGGCTTGGTAGAATTCGGCCATATATCCATGAGGACCTGGGCTTTTCTTTTTTTGGGAGAGCTTTGATTGCTGCTTCAATTTCGCTATCTGTGATAGGTTGGTTGTGGTTTTCAATGTCCTCCTGTGTTATAGAGGGGATGTTGTGTGTGTCCAAGAATCTGTCCATGTCCTCCAGGTTATCAAACTTGGCAGAGTATAAATTTTCGAAGTAGGTTTTGATAATCTTCTGAGTCTTGGATGAATCTGAGGTGATCTCCCCATTTTCATCTTTGATTTTGTTGATTTGCTTCATTTTGATCTTCCTTTTGGTGAGGTTGGCAAAGGGTCTGTCAATTTTGTTCACTCTTTCAAAGAACCAACTCTTAGTTTTGTTAATAGTTTGTATAGTTTTTTTGTTCTCAGTTTTGTAGATTTCAGGTCTGATTTTGGTAATTTCCTGTCTTCTGTTAGATTTGGGGTTGGACTGTTCCTCCTTTTGTAGTCGTTTGAGTTGAAGCATAGGCTATTTGTCTGTTGTCTTTGTAGATTTTTGATGTATGCACTCAGTGCTATAAAATTACCTCTTAAGAATGCCTTCATACTGTCCAGAGGTTTCGATATGTTGTTTCCTCATTCTCATTCAATTCCAAGAACTTCTTAATTTCTGATCTCATTTTCCTCTTTTACCCATCCTTCGTTTAAGAGGTAATTATTGAATTTCCAAGTATTTGAATATTTTCTGTTGTTTCTCTTGTTGTTGATTGCTAAGATCATAGCATTATGATCTGAGAGAATGCATGGGATTATATCCACTTTTTTATATTTGTTAAGATTATCCTGGTGAACTAGGATGTGGTTTATTTTAGAGAAGGATCCATGAGCCACTGAGAAGAAGGTAAATTCAGCTGTCTTAGGATGGAATATTCTGTAGATGTCTGTTAAGCCTGATTGACTAATGGAGTTGTTCAGATTGGAGATCTCTTTATTGATTTTTTGTTTTGATGATCTGTGAGAGTTGATAGTGGTGTGTTGAAGTCCCCCAGAATTATTGTATTGAGATGAATGAGGGGGTTAATGTCCTCATATTTTTTCCATAAATTGGGGGGGTTGTAATTGGGGGCATAAATGTTAATTATCATTATATCTTCTTGATGGACTGCCCCTTTTAGTATGATAAAGTGACCCTCTTTGTCCTTTCTGACTAGTTTTAGTTGGAAATTGATTTTATCAGAAATTAGAAGTGCTATGCCAGCTTGGTTTTTTTGGGCCACAGGCCTGGTAGACATTTTGCCATCCTTTCACTTTCAGCCTGTGTCTATTTTTGAGTGTCAAATGTGTCTCTTGCAGGCAACATATTGTTGGATTTTTTTTTTTTTTTTGTTCCATTGGACCAGTCTGTGTCTTTTAACTGGGGCATTGAGACCGTTCACATTCAAAGTTAGAATAGATATGGGAGGCTGAGTCTGACTTCGTATCAATTACAGAGTTTTGAGTCATCTTTGAAGTCAATTTGTGTATAATATGATTATTGTCTCGCCCTTGTTTAAGGCATTAGGATATTGTTGGCATTTTCTTCTGAATGTAGAACATCTTTGAGGATATTTTGTAGAGTGGAATTTGTGTTCATGTATTTTGTTAATTTGTGTTTATCATTGAAGTATTTAATTTTCCCATCACATTTGAAGCTGAGTTTTGCAGGGTATATTATCTTTGGGTGGAAGTTGTTATTTTTGAACACTTGAAAGATATTGTTCCAAGCTCTTCTGGCCTTCATTGTTTGCTCTGAAAAATCTATAGTGATCCGAATTTGTTTGCCTCTGAATGTGATTTGGGGTTTTCTCTAGCAGCTTTTAGAATTCTCTCTTTAATTTCTCTGTTATTCAATTTGTGTTTAATGTGTCTTGGTGAGTTTCTCAATTGGTTAGGTCTATTTGGTGTTCTATAAGCATCTTGGATGTGATATTCTGGATCAATAGTAAAATGAGGGAAGTTCTCAGTTACGATTTCACTTAAAAGGTTCTTGAAGCCTCTTGTTTGCTGTTTGGAGTTTTCCTCCAGGCCAATGATTCTCAGATTATTATGCCTTATCTCATCAAATATTACTTGGAAGTTCTGATTATGTAATATAAGCTGTTTATCCTGTTTGTCATCTTTGAATTCTACATTGTTTAGCCTATCCTCATTGTTTGATTCTTCAAGAGCTGAAGTTCTATTTTCGGTGAAGTATACTCTGGTGTTGGTATCTTCCAGTGAAATTTTGAATTGGTTAACTGTTTTTCAGTCCTGATTGCTCTGCTACATCTCTTTTCAGAATGTGTATTTCTTTGTATAGCTGATCTTTCATCTCATGGAATTGCTCCCCTATTTCCCTGTAGAAGTTGTCTCTCATCTCCTGAAATTGTTCTCTGATCTCTTCCCTTATTTCATCTCTCAACTCTTTGATTGCATTACTAATCATAATGTTGATACCATGTCTTTGGTTTTCATCTAGGGCCCTGGCTATGGAGTCCTTGGGTGGAGAGCTGTGGGTTTGAGGAGGAGAGTTATTTCCCCTTTTCCTCATTTTCTGAGTCAGAGAATGTGTCTTGTAGTTCAACCTTGTTACTCTTGGTGCAGTAATTGGAGCTTCTTATGGTTTTGCTTCATTGTGATGGGGAGCTATTTGTTCAATACAGACCTATAAAGATGCCAGACCATTCTGTGAGAACTTGAGAGGCTATGGGTGCAAATACTAGTCCGTTTCAACTAAAACAGATGTGCTGATGACTAGTACAAATAGTAGCAGTTTTCTTTGAGAGAGCTCTCACAATATATATTATGATAGCAAGCAAGTACCTGTTTTGAAGTGTGTCTATTTCTTCAGATAGTAGGGTCTTTCTGAAAGTGGGGAGAAGGAATGACTAGGAAGTCAAGGAGATGAATAGGGGAGGTATAAAATCACACCTGCCTTAGAGTAAAGAGGAGCAAGGGATTAGGGGGGAGTAAGTATTCTATTAGGTATAAGTAAAACACAGAAATGGGGTATGGGTAGGGCAAAGACTTTGGGTGAGGATGAGAGAAAAATGCTTATATTTAGGGATTACCAGAGTACAAGGGAGGAAGAGGTTAGTATGGGAGGTGGTTATCTTCCTTCACCAGAGGCTGAGGCTATTTTGCTATCATGAAATATTTTTCTGATTGGAACCCAATGTTATAGGGATCGCAGTTGGGTTCAAGAAGACATAGAGAAAGTAGGAGCCAATCACCAATGCATACACATGGATAAATATTTACATCCACCAACACCAAATTCAGTATTAATTGTATAGCAAGAAAGGGAAAAAAACCCCACATAAATGTTAAAAATTTAAAAATATTATACTCCAGCCGGATCCCCGTTTAAAAAAAAAAAAAACTAAGAGGTAAACAAAAAACAAAACTAGTTGGGTAAGTTCTGAGTTTTTCTGCCCCCTAGGTCAGCGATATGTACCATGGGGGGAATGTGTTCAAATCTGTCATCTAGCTGGGGATTCTTCGCAGTTGAGCTTTTTGGGGGAGAAGCAGTTTGGTTAAGTCAGGTGACCTGGTTTTTCTTAGAGGATCTCCTCAAAATTTTCTGTTGCAACAGGGTATGAGAACCTGCCTTCTCACATTTCTTGCAAGGATAAATTTCAGCTCCCTCTTGGCTGTAATCCTGAGATGATTGCTTTCTGCCTATCCACACTCTAGAATTTCTTGGAGCTGGGGCTCAGAAGCTGTAGGCAATCTAGTTGATCCTAGTGTAGATGTGTGGCTCTCTGACTGAATCAAGGAGAGTGGCCAGCCTGAAACTCGCTTCCTCAGGATCACTGAGGTCCACTCTGTGTGACTTGTGATCTTCAGAAGTCTCAAGAGCTGCTCTGTGGTGTTGACTGAGACCCACAAAAGATGGTCCAGATTGTGCCAGTGCTTATGTGGTTCTCAGTTGCAAGTACTAGGAGGCACCCTCCTAGAGAGGTCAAGGCCTATGTAGCCTTGGCTATGCCCAGGGCTCGGATTCTAAGGGGAAGCCCACGCTGCCCAAATATATTCAAAGATTCCTGAGGCAGACATTAAACAGAGGCTGAAGCAGACGATCCCCTTTAGAACGCTGTGCCCTGATGCAGCAAGCTCTGTTCAGAGACTCTTCCCATTTGGGCGTGTAGAAGGGCAGGCAGATGGTCACCACCTGAGAGGTTTGCAGGCTGGAGAGAGGATTCGAAGTTCCATACAGCCCTCAGGGCAGATGGCCAGTTTGGGGTGGGTGCAGTAACTTCTCTTTCTGATCGTGGGGACTGAGGCCCCAAGTCGCTGCTGAGGGACCCGCCCCGCTCTCACACTCTGGTGCGAGCACTTATTTTTTTTTTAATTTTTAAAATTTTTTTAATTTGAGCAACTTTACAAGATTTTAACAAAATAATATAAAATGTTTATAAAATATGTATACATTCTGGATATTACAGTTATCCCCAGGAGTGTCCCCCCCAATTTCCCTCCCTTATCCCTCCCTTCCCCTTCCCATTATAACTGTAAAAAAAGTATTAGATTGTAAAGCATTACATCTTATCTGGATTTAACGCATGCTACTAGACCAACTTTCTCATTGTCCCCACCTCCATAGATGAGTGGAGACAATCGACCCTTAGATCTCTGGGTTAAGCTGATTTTACTCATCATGATCTCTTCCATAGCCATCCATTTACCCTTGAAAGCTGCAATATCATAATTTCTAATTGCTGTGTAATATTCCATGGTATAAATGTACCACAGTTTTTGGATCCATTCTTCCAGTGAGGGACACCGGGGTTGTTTCCATAGCCTAGCAATAGTAAATTGTGCTGCTATGAACATCGATATTGCTGTGTCACTGTAATGTGCTGATTCTAAATCCCTTGGAAAGATTCCCAGGAGTGGAATAGCAGGGTCGTATGGTGGAGTCATCCCTAATTTTTTAAGGATTCTCCATACTGCTTTCCAGAGGGGCTGTACCAGTTTGCAGCTCCACCAACAGTGTGTTAGTGTGCCTATCTCTCCACAGCCCCTCCAGCATCTATTGTTGTTTATTTTCTTCATCTTTGCCATTCTGACTGGT
>PVKS010052612.1:0-10691 GCA_004027875.1 Aplodontia rufa
AATTTATGTTAAATGTTCTTACTGTAAGGAAATGGTATTTGAGGTGGTGGACACATTAGTTTTTCTGATTTGATCATTTTACAACATATGTATGTATTGAAACATTACATTGTACCAAATAATATATGCAGTTATTATTTTAATTTAAAATCAAAACTTTAAAAATGGTGAATTCCATCCAAGGGAGATATTCTAATTATTGTTCAAGATTTGTTGTCAATAGTCATGATACTAAATCTGACTTGAGCATTATGAATACATATATGTTTGTATTAATCAATTTAATGCTCATTTGTGGCAGTAGCATACCATCTGAAATTTTCAGTGCCTTGAATTAAAATGATTTTATTTCTCACTAACACTAAACTTGATGTAGGTGCTCCTGGTTAGGATTCTTTCTTGGACATTTCTACTCTGAGCCTTGAACTCTGTGGTTGGGCTTCTCCCAATATCTTAGGTTGCTTCATATCCATTCATGCAGATGAAGGAATAAAGGGAGAGCGTGGAAGATTGCATGAGACAGTTCATGGGCCAGGCCTGCATACAGTGCATCTCACTTCTACCACACTTCATTGACCATAATTGACTCAGAGTTCCAACTCAACATAAGGGCAGGCTGGAAAATGTCGTTTTTCACTGTGACCTGCATAAGGCTAAAAGTATGTGGCAAACATTTAGTATTAGTCTCTGACATGTTTTGTGAAGAGGATTTTCAGATTGTAGATTTGGAAGAGAACTTCCTGTCTGTATCTTATTTTACAGAAGTGGCAACGAAGACACAGTTTTCAGAGAGGCATTCCACACAGCTATCAAGTGTCAGGTCAATATCCTAATACTCAGTGTCTAGATAGCAAGTTCAGATGCTTTTGAGCATCATTTAGTCAATCTAGTCTCTAGTAGAAAAATGGAACCTCCTCAAAAGCACTCTTGGCATTCTGTATTATTCATTTTTCTATTTCTGTGACAAAATACCTGAGAAAACCAACTTAGAGGAGGAGAGGCTTATTTTGTCTTACGGTCTCTGTGGTTCAGGTGCATTGGCACCATGAATTCCTTGGTTCTTGGTGAGGCAAAACATTCTAGTGTGGAGAGTATGGAGCAAAGCTATTCAACTCATGGCAGCTAGGAAGAAGAATGAGAAAGAGGCAAGAATAGAGAGGAAGGTAAAGAGGCTGTGGGTAAGATATACCTTTCCAGGTTATATCCCCAGTGACATACCTCCTTCAAACAGGTCCTGCCGCCTATGGTTTCCACCATCTATCAACAGCTCAGGAGCAAGCCTTCAACACATGAGCCTTCAAGGTACATTCCAGATTCAAACTATAACACATTCCTATAATGAAAATTGATTTTTAAGTTAAAGAATAAAGACAGGTACAAATTTGCAAGTGATGATATAAGTGTATATGTAATTTCCTAATATTTTAATAGGCATTAATTTTCAAGTCAAGGACTAGTGTGGCATTGTACTATTTTGTGGTGCTGAGAGGTTTTTGTTCATTAATGATTTTTGTGAACATTGTCACACTTTTGGGAAATATATATGAGATATACAACTAAAATACATGATATTCATACTTGTTATACTTTCACATTTTATCTAAGAATTCAGGGACAAATATCATTTGTGTTCTGCATAACTAATATTTCTAAACCTTTCATTAGTATTCACATAATGATAAGTGGATGAAAATAAAAATTTTCTAGAAGTTGAAACGTTTCTACATTATATTTGAGATTTTAATTTTCTAAAGTATATTTTTTATAATTTCAGCTCTAACAAGAATGTTATTAACATGGGACTAATACATTATATATATATGATATGTATATATACATATCAAATATAGAAAGATCTGGTTTGTGGGGCTAGAATGAGATAGCAAGTGGAGAATTACATTTACAAAACTAAAACCTGTAAGATTATTACCTCTTCCTATTGAGAGGAGATCAAACTTCTCTCCACGACTACTGTTGGACGAATACTATTACTCCATGCCTACATTCCATTAGGTCTGAGCCAGCTTCTACATGTTAATTTGGAAAATTCTTGGAGTGTTTGATTTTCCCAGGACTTGTTAAAACTCTTCGTGTGGCTTTGTGCCTCCTTGGTCAGTGATCCTTTATAGGCTAGTGATTGCCTTAGCTAAATTGACAGAAATGTACTGTATGTGTCATAGCTTATCAACAGTGTTTTGCCATTCTAGGACACCACCTACTAACAATAATGACAGCAACAGAATTAACAATAATACCTAAAAATTATTGAGTTGTTTTGTACCATTTACTATATGCCAGACTGTCCTAAGTGGTTTGCATGCATAAACTCTTTTAATATAAAAAAGTGTGTGTGTGTGTGTCTGTGTGTCTGTCTTTCTTGTTCATTTCCTTCTTAGAAGCCTCTAGCACATTCCCTATTTCATTGACCAAAAAATACATCATTTGCCCATGCCTATACCAGTCATTGACCAAGCATGACACCAAGTATTTTTGGCTTATAGATCAATCAAAGCCTACCACTTAAGTCAGGGACAGGGCATTTAGTTCAGGAGAATAAACAAAAATTTGGCTGTGCTACCAAGGAAGAAGGAATAGGCATGGTCGCTGGGTAGAAAATCAACAGTATTTACCATAGTATCCAAGAAGAAACCACTTTGGAGACAGTTTGGAGACATTCTTCAAACACTAAACATCAAAATGAAAATAAAATTCAATTAGTATTTTTATCAGCTACATTAAGGAACATTAACTAAAATACTACAAATTTTCTGGGCATCTCTAATTAATTTAATTTTAATGGTTTAGAGTATTACTCCAGCAAAGTTAACTTGAGCATTTGGCATTTCTTCTCTGAATTTGACAACTCAGTAATAAAACTTTCAATTCAAAAAACTATAACTGTCATGCTGAGTTCTGAATTACTCCATCTCAGATGTTCATAGATGGGTATATGGACATCACAAAGAACCAACAGGTTGGGGAGAAAAATATTAATAGCCACTGAAAGCATTTAGAAAACCTTTCAACTGTCCTATATCGGAGGATCAAAGAGCTTGGTACCCACAGGCATTATATAGACAATAAAGTTTATATATCCTTTCTTCTGCCCAGGTTTGAGATACAGTCTTCTACCTTCCCTCTTGTTTATAATCCTACCCAGTTAACATTGCAGCAGTTTTTTTTTACCCAATCTTCCAAGATATCTGATACCACCACTACTTTGCACAACTCTGAGAGTACTTGCAAAATTTGGCAGTCTTGTAGGCACATATCTCTTTCCCTCAGACAGATAGATAAATCTTTCCATACAGAGTATTTATTGTATTTGGAATCACAATCTATGTATCTTTTTACTGGCTTTTTACCTATTGTTATTCTCAGCTTCTAATTGTTAAAATTTCCATAAGTCATTTGGACTTTATCTCTGATGTATGAGTTTAACCCTGGAACCAATTTTCATTATTTCCTATCACTGTTATCAGATTCTTCCCTTCTCCATAGGTTCATTTCTTTGCTCATAGGTAACCAGTTTAGCACAATAATCTATTTCTTTCCTTAGCAATGACACTTGAAAAGATCCCCATTGTCCCAAATATTACTAACCCTTCTTTTCAGTACTTTGTGGATATTATATATTTATTATAGCAGTGTTTGGTCATTCTAATTTGGGATCACCTCCCCAAATCTTTCTCCAGAAATAGATGAAACTAATTTCTTTATTTTCTATATTATATTTGGCACAAAGGAAAATATACAGTAGGATAGTACTTGGGTTTTTTGAAAATTTATTTTCAACATGAAGATCAATCAGTGAGTATTGAACATACTTTTTTCAAAAACAGAGAGAAGGACTAGAGGGAGGGAGAGAAAAATATCGATTTTATTTAGTTTTTCATGTGACTTTCATTGCTCCGGCACTTAGTTGTGTATATGGTGCAGGGGTTTGAACCTGGGTCATCATGCGCGCCAGGCAAGTGCTCCACAACTGGGCCACCACTCCAGCCTCTTGAACATACTTTTAAATGAAGAATGTTGTAGGCTTTTTCAGGAAACTATTATGTTAAGGGAGTGATAGGGACTAAAATGTACTCAGTTTGAAAGATCCATTTCAAATCCAGTTTTATCCCATAAAGCTTAATCATTGCTGGAAGTGATCTTTCCCTCCTTACTCCAGTGGATTACTCATAAAGCACTTAATTATCTGTATGCAACAATTTATGAAAAAGCAGAGCCAGTCATTGCCAGCTGACCTAAATATGCAGCTTGTGTGCTATTCAGCTCTCCACCTTTATCCTAAGCTACAGCTGCAGAGTCAGAACTCACAGGAAATACACACACTCATGTATGCCAGAAGTTATTTTATACAAGTGGATTTTATAAATAGCCACAAGCTCTTCTTATCTACCAAATCTCAACACCCCAGCTCCCCTGCATCCACTGGAGAAGTGTACACTTTCTAGAAGAGTGCCAGTAGACAGAAGGGAAGAAAGACTTCAAGTTCAATCCTTTGAGTGTTTAACCCTGAGCTGCCAACATTTGCATGTGCCATGGCAGTTAACTCTTAATTACTGAACTCTTTATCTTAAGGGGAAAGAAATTAGGATTGAGATTCCCTGTGTTGTGCTTTATGTATATTTCCAGAAATAAAATGTTCTTAAGGGAGAAAAAGAAAGGTCATTGGACCACATTCATTATCAATAAACAAAGATGGTAAGAGGAGTTCTAGAGCACTATTCAAACTAAATTCTGAGGGGCTGGAGCGGTGGCTCAGTGGTTAGTGCTTGCCTGGCATGCACAAGGATGCAGGTCCAAACCCCAGCACCACATACACAAGTGTTGTAGCAATGAAAACCACATGAAAAACTAAAAAAAATTGATTCTCTCTCTCTCTCTCTCTCTCTCTCTCACTGTTCCCCTCTCTCTTAAAAAAAAACCTAAATTCTGAGCAAGAATAATATATTTTTCTTTATATAACCACATATTTAAAACACACTTTTGAGCTTTTTGATGGCAAAGCTGGAGGTGAAGTGTATCTTGTACTCTAAAGATAATGAATACACAGATTGTGTAATACTTGGTCCAGACCCATCTGTTCTGGTGTGGATTTTTACGGTGAAGTAATGCTTGATAGACTCTCCAGGTCGATTCCCATTGTGGCCATTTCTCAGACTCAATCTTAGCTTGTTAAGTAGTCCATAATCTCTCCTGACCAGAAGCAACCTTACTGCAGCACCCTGGCACTGACTTCCTTAACAGAGCTTTTAAAACCATCTATCTCTTTTTTCTTGGTTTTCAAAGACTCCAGTCATAAATAGTGTACCCCAAAGTGAGTAAAGAAGAAAGATTTTACTCTGCAGGGAAAAGGAGAGGTAGATCTTTGTGTTGTATACTGCTGGATTGGAATTCTGTTGTTTTGTTTTGTCTTCTTATTTATTTTTCTTCTTACTGCTTCATATGAAGGTTCAGATTTACCTCAAAATCTCTGTCAGAGAGAGAACTACACCAAGGATCTTCTGTAGGAAAACTGACTTCCTCATTTGGAGAGGGGTTCTAAGGACTCGGAAAGCCTGAACCCTGGATACCAGTACCGGGAAGAGCTCTGAAAGGAAGTGAAAGAAAGTTGCAAATGCTCAACTTTTCAAAATCCACTCTCTGCCATATTCATCATCATTATTACTCCATAGCCCAGCCCCTCACTTAAACTATTTGCTTGGAGCTTCTTTGGAGCATGAGAAAGGATCTAAGGGTTTTAAAATCTTGTTTCCTCAATCACTCCTGTCTCATTTATTTTCTACTATCTGGGGTTTCCTTGAAATCTCTGATGTATGACTTGTTGCTTTTTGTATTTCTTTGGTAATGTAGTAGCTTCTCCCCACCCCATTTTTTTTCAATAATTTCAGAAACTAGGGAAGGAACTTGGAAGGAAAGAGAAGTAGATGCGTGTGCTCAAATAACATTAAAAATTCAAACATAGATGTCTCTTTATCTCTTTTTAAGTCATCTGTTAATGGGAATATACTTCATGCTTTTATCTATTAGAAGTCAACTTTGTTAACTCTTCCAGTTTATGAAACTTTCTAAGCACTTTGTACCAATGATCAGCTAACCTATCTGATTACATAATCATCATCTGAATTAATAGCCTTTCAATTAGCCTCTCTTGGAGCTCAGTGGTTACTCTGTGGGGTTTCCATCCTCACTCATGCCAAATACTGATATCATAGCTTTTTGTGGTGAATTATGTTCCCTTTATTTGTGTTGTTCTTTGTAAATATCATTATTAGAGAGATAAAGTACGGTATTTAATATGTGGAATGTCATTAAATCATCTGTATTTCTACCATTGCTTCATTATATTGGTCTGTTGAACACAGAATTAAGAAATATCCCTGGTTAATGGAGTCACTAGAGAGAGATTAAAGGAAAATTGAGCTGAAATCTTCTATTTAAAAAGTTTTCTTTTACCTTATAAATATAAATTCTTTTTCAATACTGAGATAATGACTAGGTGGACTTTATCCCTTCTCTATCTATCATCAACGAAGTCTCTGTCTACAACATTCTACGAAGTCATTTACTTTCATTTTCCCCATTGTACTTGGAGTGGATTTAAGCTGAGAGTACTCATGGAGTATTTGAGTAATACACTGTGTCCCTACTGAATGTGAACAATTAATAGGAAGATATCAATCATTAATTGGAATGGATCAATGAGAAATTCTCTACTTAGTATAGCTATTTTATCATGCATGACAAGGCTACACATAAACAGAAAATCTGCTTACTGCACAGAAATACTTCTTACATTTTCCTCAAATTTATTAAGGTATAACTGACAAAAGAGTAGAAATTTAATGTGTACAATGAGATGTTTTTGATACATGTATATAACAATCCAACTAATTAAAAAATCCATCACCTCACATATTTTTGATGGTGAAAATTATGACCTACTTAATAAATTTCAAGTGTACAAAGCATTATTATTAACTGTGGTCAGTATGCTCTGCATTAAATCTTCAGAAGGTTTTCATCTTGCATAATTGAAATTTTGTATACTTTCATCAATGTTTTCCTCATTTTGCCACTTCTGAGAGTCTGGCAAATAATATTTTATGGTTTTTTAAATTCAATTTTTAAAAGATTCTACATATGAGTAGAGCAAGCAGTACTAGTTTTCTGTGCCTTATTCTACTTAACATAATCATCTTTGGTTCCATTGGTGGTGTTGCAAATGACAGGGTTTCATCCTTTATGATGGCTGAATTGTATTCCATTATTTTTTGTCACATTTTCTTTATATATTCATCAGTTGATGAACATTGTAATGGCTAATCTAAATTGTCAATTGCTTGGATCAATGAAGGTGTTTCTAGGAATAATTTGCACGAGGGATAGCGAACTGAAGCAGAGACCCACCCCAAATGTGGGCAATGTTGTCCAATAGGTTGGAGACTTGGATACAAGAGAAGCTAGAAGAACAAGGAAGCAGTAGTAGATGCAAGTCTGATTCTTCTTCCATTGGATCTTTTTTTTTTAAAGAGAGAGGGACAGAGTGAGAGAGAGAGAGAGAGAATCAATTTTACTTAGGTTTTCTTGCAACTCTCGTTGCTCCGACACTTCATTGTGTATGTGGTGCTGGGGTTTGAATTTGCATCCTTGCACATGCTGGGCAAGTGCCCTAACCACTGAGCAACTGCTCTAGCACCTTGCATGGGTTGTTGATTTCTGCTGTGATCACCTGAGGATATCAGACTCTTCCCAAGCAGACTCTATACAGAGATTCTCCAGGTAGTTCTCTGGCCTTTAGATCTGGACTGGGATAGCGTCATTGATCTCTGTTGTTCTGAGACTTCTGCATCATGGACTTCACAGATTCTGGTTCCTCCAGCTTTCCAGCGTGCGGGCAGCCATTGTGGGACTATCCAGCCCTGACTGTGTAAGCCAATCTGGTGTCTGGGTGTCCGGGACCACAGCCCTGGAGATAGGCTGCTTAAGATGGCGGCTGGCACTGAGCCAGTGCGGTCTGGCGTAAATGAGGAAGTGATTCTCATTGGTCAGGGGCTTGCATGCCTAGCGCGTGATTCCTGAATGCGCATGCCTCAATATAGCAATGTGATTGGTTGAGAAAAGGTTTTTTTTTGTCTTGTGATTGTAACTTCCCTGGAGAAGGGAAGAGAGAGGAAGAAGAAGAAGGTCGACCAAAATAAAGCTCTCCCAACCCAACCGCATGTCCCGTCTTCTCTGCGGGCAGAGGGAACGCGATAATCTGGTAAGTCTCTTTTAATAAATAAACAAATAAATAGATAAATATTCTCCTGTTGATTCTGTTCCTCTAGAGAACCCTGACTAATAAAAATTCTTAGTATGTTTTCCTTTCCTGGCTATTGTGAATACTGTGGCACTGAACATGGGGGTGCAGATATCATTTGATATATGTGAAACAATGATACTTCTATTTTTAATTTTTTCAGGACTCCCTATAGTATTTTACAAAATGGCTCTACCAATTTACATTTGTATCTAGAGTCTACAAAGATTCATTTTCTTTACCTATAGTTTATGTAAGTTTCCTTTTCTCTACATTCTTACCAACAGTTATCTTTCATTTTCTTGATAATAACCACTTTTTAAGAGAGAGAGAAAGGGAAAGAGAATAAGAGAAAGACAGATTCAATTTTATTTCAGTTTTTCAACTGTTTTTTATTGCTGTCTGACATTTAGTTGTGTATGTGGTGTTGGGGATCAAACCTGGGTCCTCATACATGTCAAGCAAGTATGATACTGCTTTAGCCACTGTTCCAGCTCTGACAATAACCATTTTTAACATCTGTGTTATCTTGGTTTTTGTTTACATGTTCCTGAAAACTGGTTCTATACAGAATTCTCTCACTATAAAAAAATCCAAGATAATTATCTTATAAAAACAAAGGATTGGGCTTAGGTTTAGCTCAGTGGCAGAGAACTTGCCACCACGTAAAAATAAGTAAAATAAAGGTATTCTGTTCATCTACCATTAAAAGTAATTATCAATTTAGCTCTTTAGCCCATTTCGATTGTCTCCACTCATCTGTGGAGGTGGGGACTAGACCCTGGACAGTGAGAAAGTTGGTCTATTAGCATATGTTAAATCCAGATAAGATGTAATTTTTTACAACCTAATACATTTTTAGAGATATTGTGGGAAGGGGAAGGGCGGGATAAGGGAGGGTAATTGGGGGGGGGGCACTCCTGGGGGTAATTGCAATATCCAGAATATATGCACATTTTATATTAAAAAAAAGTAATTATCAACAAAACGAAACAAAGGGTTTACTTTGTTTTTGTTTTTTCTTTATTCAGAATTAAATGATTGCATATGTATTATTTAGCTTCTCAGGGAAGTAACGAGTAAGGAGTAAGTTACATTGTTCGTTACCTCCTAGTTCCCTCCCTCTTCTCACTCCCTCTCCCCTACCTCCTGCCTCTTCCCTCCACACCCCCTGTATATTTATGGTTCTCCTAGAATATGTGTTGTTATGACTTTGGTGAGTCTGAGACATGAGCTTAAACTTTCACCAAAGCCTGGGTTTTTCTCTAGTTTCCACAAATGAGAGAAACATTTGATCCTTGACTCTCTAGGGTTGGCTAAATTCACTCACCATAATTGCTTCCTTTGCCATCTGTTATTGTTTATATTATTCATTTTTACCAATCTGACTGGAGTGAGGTGAAAACATAATGTAGTTTTGATTTGCATTTCTCTATTACTAGTTATTTAGAACACTTTCTCAAGTATTCATTGGATTGCTCCATTTCCTCTGTTGAGAAGTTTCTTTTTAGCTCTCTGGCCCATTTGTTGATTGGATTGTTTGTGTTTTTGATATAAAGTTTTTTGAGTTCTTTGGAAATTTTGTATATTAGTCCCCTGTCAGAGGAACACAGGCCTTGATTATCTCCCATTATGTAGGTTCTGACTTGACAGTTTTGACCAATTCCTTGGCTGAGCAAAATATATTTAGTTCAATGGTATCACCTCTCATTGATTCTTGACTTTAACACTTTTGCTTTGGGAGTCTTCTTGAGATAATGGTTGCCTCCTCCCACATGCTGGATTGTTGGTCCTAATTTTTCTTCTAGCAGTTGTATGGTAGCTGGATAAATTCTATGTTCCTTGATCCATTTCAATTTAATATTGTGCATGGTGAGAGATAAGGATCTAATTTCAACTTTTGGAAAGTGGCTGTCCAGTTTGTCCAGAACCATTTGTTGATTATGCTGTCATTCCTCCATGTTATATTTTGAGCCACTTTGCCAAGTATCAGATGTTCAAAGATTTGTGGGTTTGTCTCAGAGTCTTCTATTCCATGGTCGTCATTACTATTTTGAAACCAATATCATTCAATTTTGTTACTACAGCTCTATAGTATAGTTTTAGTTCTCATATTGTGAATCCACCTGTTTTGTCTTTCATGCTCAGTAATGTTTTGGCTATTATGGGTTTCATGTTATTCCAAATGAATTTGAGAATTGCTTTTTCTATAACTCTTAAAGAATGACATTGATATCTTGATGGGGATTGCATTGAAAGTGTATACTGCTCCTGGTAGAATGGCCATTTTAATGATATTGATTCGTCTTAACCCAGAATATGGGATGTCTTTCCATCATCTCAGGTCTTCTTCAATTTCTTTTTTTTTTTTGAAGGGGGA
>PVKS010052613.1:0-10686 GCA_004027875.1 Aplodontia rufa
ATAACAAAGTTTATATCCATTGTTTGATAATGTTTTGATACTGTTTCTCCCTCAACTGTATTTCTATATTCTTCTAATAAAAAAAAATAAAGAATGGTCTGGATTTAAAAATAAATAAATAAATAAATAAAAGTCACGAGCAAAATAAATATGCAGAAAAGCACATCTTGTAATATGAAAATCATACTAACAAAAACCAAACATAGGAGCTAGAGCTGTGGCTCAGTGGTTATGGCGCTTGCCTGGCATGCGCAGATATGAGTGTGAGTTTAAACCCTAGCACCACCACGTATACAATGAAGTCTCAGAGCACCAAAGACTACATGAAAAACTAAATAAAAATTAATTCTCTTTCTCTCTGTCTCTCTCTCCTTCACTGTCCCCCTCTGTCTCTAAATAAACAACAACAACAAAAAACAATTAAACACAAAGAGAAAAATCTTAAAAGTTGCCAAACGAGAAAAATAAATAACAGAACAAAAATATGATTAGTACTGAAATATTAAAATAATGAAAGCCAGAAAACTGGAATGACATATGCAGTGGTGGGAATAAATGTCTATCAGCATGAAATTTCATATCTATATTTTTAAAAGAAGATAAAAATAAGGACCTCTTTATTAATAAATAAAATATAAAAGATAGCATGAAAAATTTACCATGAGGAAGTTGATGTATTCTTTTCAAAAAAATGGGATGTTTACAAAATCAACTATGTAACGGGCTATAGAGTATGTATCAACAAATTCAGAAGAATGGAAATCACACAAAGCATAATCTCAGTATGATTAAACCATAAAATAGTAGAAGTATATAGTAAACAACGAACTGGAAATCAAATATCATATTTTTAAATAATCCATGAGTCATAGAAAAAATATAAATAAAATTAGAATATAATTTAACTGCATAATGAAATTATACTAAAACCTGAAACAATACTTGGGAAAAATAATTCTGATCATGTCTAAAACTTGCACATCAGTGAAATAGTAAAACACACTCACACATATATATTTAAGTCCAAAGAAATAAGGAGAAAGTCATTTAAAAATGAGAAGAAACAAATGAAAGATAAAGCACATGTAAAATTTTTAAAAATTATAATTATTAGTATTTTCTTTCTTAAAAATAATACTGTAACTCTTCAGGACCTACCAAGTCAAAAAATCACAAAAAGTAGATAAAACACAACTCCTCAATACTGTGAATAATTTAATAATATTATATGCTTTTAGACGTTAAAAAACCAAAAGGATATTTTGAAAAACTTACTCCAAAGATTTTGTTGGCAAATTTCTTAGAAAACACAAGTCAAAATTAACAGATGAAAAAATTCTGATTTGTCTAATAACTTAAGTAGAAAGATTCATAATTTAAATTATTATACAAATGAATCTCTTACCCAGATGACTGCCCTGGTATATTGTACCAAATGTTTAAGAAAGAAATAATACCATAAATCCATAAGTTAATTCTGCATATAGATCCAAATAAAACACAGGAACCTACATATAATTTGGATTATCAAATCTTTTTTTATCAGGACACAAAAGTCTTTAGCTATAACGATAAAATTTGATAAAGTATACAACATTTTATATTAAGGTAAACATTATTTTCATCCTAACTGATCATTAGACAGTGAAAAGGCAATCTACATTATGTAAGAAGATCTGTGTAATAGGAATGTCTAACAGCTGAAATTCAGACTATAGAAGCAGGTTGACAAGTTAATTTCATGTGTCAACTTCACTAGACAGTGTGATTTTCTGTTTAGTCAAACACTAGTCTACTTGATTTAAAGCATGTTGTAGAGGTGATTAGCATGATTAAGCAGCTGCATTTAAGTAGAGGATATCACATTAGATAATGCAGAAGAGCCTCATGTAAAAGAATGGAGGCCTTCAAAGTGAAAAAAAAAAATCTGGAGATGAAGGTTTGCCTCAAGAACATAGAAACCCCAACTCAGTCTCCAGAGCCTGTTAGCCTTACCCTAGGTTTTATCCTTATCAGCCCCATATGTTCTATAATTACCTAAATCAATACCTTATAATAAATCCCTGTATCAATAAATAGATAATAAGTAGATACGTAACTTGGCAGATAAGTCAGTAGATAACAGACAGGCATAGGACATGTACAAACACATAAATTCACACGTATGTTGAAATCCTATTGATTCTGCTTCTTTAGAAAGTCCTGATGTGCAAAAATGAATTTCTATAAATCAATGAGAAAATAGCAGATAATTTTATAGCAAAAAGCCAAAGACTTGATAATGAGAACTTCACAAAAGAGTATCTTTTAATTCTTTCCTCTACATTTCACCACTGAGGAAAATTGGGGACAGGTGGTTTTGTTCATAACTACTTAATGAATATTTTCTCCTATGAATGTGTGTAATATTTGTGCCAGTTATTTTTGTTGCATGAAATTTTTGTACATGATTGTGATTTATCCTCAAGAATTTTTCTTCCATAGTATTTTAGTGGCATACAAAAAATCAAATGACTGGTCAATAAACACATAATATTTTCTTTGACTTCATTAATAGATCACAGAAATGCAAATTATAACAAAATGTGAAACCATGAAATTCCTACAAGAATATTTAAGATGAGAAATTTACACAACATCAAATTTGATTGGCAATGGGGCACAATTTTCTAATATTGTTGGTAAGAGTGTATTCTGTTACAAATAACTTGGAAACCATAGATGATATTTTAATAAAGATAAGCATTTTTTTATAATACTACAATACTACTTCTAATTATATCCCCAACCAAAATAAATACAGTTTGTAGAATTATTTTAGGATTATTTTAATCTTCCAAAATGTAAAGAACTTAAATGTCCACCTATACTACAAGGAATAAAAATATGAACACATATTCATGCAGTAGACTATTATTCAGCAGATAATCTGCCATTTTGTTGAATAGGCTTTCAAAGCCAACCTGAGTTTCAACTTATAGTTAGTGGTGATAAGAGAGTTTCAACATATAATTTCAACATAGTTAGAGTTAATAAGAACAAAGTTGGGAATGACACTAGTTCAGGCCTAGAAGCAGCATCCTTTGTTTCTGCTCAGATATACTCATGTGACTTCAGCAGGGTATATAGAGCAAATATTCTGCATTTTAGAAGGTGGAACACATTTTTTCTTTACAGACATTTTCTCTTAAGTCCTTGATCCTCCATCTATCTCCCAGACATTATTATAATCTGCTAAAAATACCTTCATAGTTTCCATCAGTCAAATAAGATGAAACAAAAGGTAAGCTAAGTGTTGAAATGAATGTTGTTTGGTCTTATCTGTGGGCCTGACAAATGGTATGACATTATTACCTTAATGCTTTCTATATCCATAAAGCAAAAGGAATTTAAGAGCAGTAATGAGTCACATCATATATAAGATGAAAGTATACCTTGCGTAGAAATACAATTCTTTTTAAATCTGAGTTCAGAATGAGATTTTATCATCAGGCTTCATGAAGTACTCCAATAGTTCATAGGACTTTACTGCTGTTTTTTGTTTGTTTGTTTATTTGTTTTTGTGTGTGTATGTCTTGGTGTGGGCCTGCTGTGAAAAAAAATTATTAGTCATGGATTACACAGCAATAGAAATACTGTCTGCTGACATTCTGATTTGTTCAATGGAAAATATTCAATATCTTGAGCAGGAATTTGGACTTCTTGTCCAGGAAAGACTCTGTCCAGGAGTCCTCCCTGAATTTTAAGTTTTTTTCAATTGAATATTATTAGTGGCAGTGAATTTGAGGTAAGCACTGCAAGAAAGAACAGAATTACAGACAGCTGTCTATTCTTAAATTCAGACGCACACGGTTTAAAAATCAGCTGAACAAGGGAAGAATTAACATTTTCTATCAGAAGTCATGTATAATAAAGCAGACAGTACTTCAATAAAATATTTTTTCCACTTTCGTGTGTAGTTCTGTATGAATGAAATGCTATAAAAAAGTATTTTTGAAAATTTGCTACTACCCTTTGCCCAGATATGGACAGAATAAACTAGGGCTCAATAGTTTCCTTCCTGAAGCATAGATACAAAGTTCTTAATTGAAAAAAAAATTAAAGTATGTGATTTGGAGGAATCACATAACATCATTTTTGATATTGATACTGAATTCTTAACATTTAGGTCATAGCTTCTCTTAACATATTATATCATGAAATTCAAACTGAAATGATCAGAGTTGTAATATATGCAATTGTTCATAATCAACATAAAATCTACCTTTAAACACTGGGAATATTTAAAGAAATTATTTGAAATACATAGTCCTTCCAGGCAGGTCTCTTTGTATCTGTACCCCAGGACAAGCCCAGGACTGACCAGAGGATGATCCCTGCCTGGAGCAGCCCCTGTCTACTGGACATCCTGTGTGCTGGTCTGGGCTTTTATTGGTTCTGGCTAGTTGGCCCTTAGGACACCACTGGTAGGACCCTGTTCTGGAGCAACCCCTGCCCAGATGTAGGACCAGGCCAGTCCTCTGTTCTGGGTCCCAAAATACACCCAGGTTAGACAAGGGGAGCATCCCTGCCTGGAGCAGCCCCCAGCCCAGGCCTCTTCAGGCCTGACCTGACAGATGCCCATGAAAACCCAGGTTCAGATCTGCAACCATGAGTCTGGAACCAAAAGGTGGAGCAAATTGAGGACCCAGGCAGAAGCAGCATTTGGAACAAGGTGATCATCAAAGAGGTGGTGGATGATCTGACCCTTTGACATTGAAGGAAAAAGCACCTGGAGAACTACATGCTTTCCCCAAAGGAAATCTCAAATCATAGATACATAAGAAGCTCTTGAAAAGTGAAGAACCAAACTAGGAAAGGTTCAACTCAAACCCATGACTCCCCTAAAAGGATTCCATGGATAGGGACCAAGATGAAAACCTTGAAATTATCATCAATCTGATTACTAAAAGGAACAATGAGCTAAAAGAAGATTTAATGAAGGGACTAAGTGAAAAAACTGAAGAGATGAAAAACTCTTGTATCAAAGAAATAGACATACCCAAAAAGTAAATAAAAGAGATAAAATCTGCAGTCAATGATGTGAGAGGAACCATGGAAAAATTTATTAATAGACTAAGTTCTACTGAAAACAAAACCTCAGCTCTTGAAGAAAGAACTTCTGACAATGAGAATAGGCTGAACAAATTTGAGCACACAATGACAAAAAAGAAAAAAAAATCAACGAACATGAACAGAATTTTAAAAATCCCTGGGACAAAATGAAAAGAAACAATCTAAAAGTAATTGGGATACAGAAAGAAATGGAAACACAAACAAATGGGAAAAAGAACACTCTCAATGAAATAGTTAAAAATTTCCCATATAAAAAGAGTCAGATATGCTCATTCAGGAGGCTTATAGGATACCCAATAGGCCTAATCAAATGAGAAGCTCACTAAGACACATCATAGTCAAAATGTACAAAAGGGAAATCAAGAAAAGAATATTGAAAGAAGCAAGGTAGAAATTCCAAATTACATTCACAGGCAAAACAAAAGGAATCACATATGATTTTTCCACTTGGATTAAGGAAGCAAGAAGATGATGGAAGGAGATCTTTCAACACCTGAAAGAACCAGCTGAGAATACCATATCCAGCAAAACCCAGCTTCAAATTTGAGGGCAAAATAAGAACTTTTCAAGATATGATCAAACTTACAGAATTATTGAACAGAAAACTAGCAACACAAAGAATCATCAGAGATAAACTCCAGATAGAAGAACAAGGAAACATTCTTGAAAACCCACAGAGAAGAAATTTAATAAAGATACATGCTATCAATAGACAACCAAGACAGCATAGAACTTAGTAACAAAACACAATGACTATGAACCACAACCACATAACCATTCTAACACTGAATATGAATGGTCTCAATGAACTAATAAAAAGACACAGACTAGCAGACTGTATCAAAAAACAAAACCCAGCAATATTCTGCTTATAGGAAACTAACCTTACAGCCAAAATCATCCACAGATTAAGGGTGAAAGGATGGGAAAATTTGATCAGGCATACAGCCCAGGAAAGCATGCTGGAGTTGCAATTCTTATATCCAACAAAGTGGACTTCTAACATAAATTAATCAGAAGAGATAAAGAAGGCTACAACATCCTAGTAAATGGAACAATACAACAGGAATATATAACCATAGTAAATATATACTCTCCAAACACTAGCACCTGAGTTATGTGGAAAAATTATTCCAAGACATAAAACCACTTGTGGGCCTCAACACAATAGGACTGGGAGAGTTTAAAACTTCTCTGTCACCAATAGACAGATCATCAAAGCGAAACAAAAAACAAAACAAAGCAAAAAACAAAGAGAGAGAGAGAGATCTCCAATCTAAACAACATCATAAATGAAAAAGACCTAAAAAACATCTAGAGAATTTTCTACCCCAAATTATCAAAATATACCTTCTTCTCAGCAGCACATTGATCCTTCTGTAAAATAGATCATATCTAGTTCACAAAGGAAATGTCAGCAAATATAAAAAAGTAGATATTATTCCATGTATCATATCAGACCATAATGCCAAGATCCTAATAATTAACAGCAAAATCCATAGCAGAAAACACACATATACATGCAGATTGAATAACACACTATTAAATGAAGAATAGATCAAAGAAGACATTTCTGAGAACAAAAATTAAGGAATTCTTGGAAGAGAATGAGAATGAAGACACAGCATATTGAAATCTCTGAGACAACATGAAAGCATTGTTAAGGAGAAAATTTATAGCACTAAGTGTCCACATTAAGAATCAGGAGAAATACCAAACAAATAGGCTTATGCTGCAAATCAAATATCTACAAAAGGAAGAACAGTTTAATCCCAAAGCCAACAGAAGACAGTCAATAATTAAGATTAAAGCTGAAATCACTGAATTCGAGAACAACAACAAAAAAGTAATAAAAGAATCAATGAAATGAAGAGCTGGTTCTTTGAAAAACTTAATAAAGTTGGCAGACCCCTAGTTAATCTAATGAAAAGAAGAATCAAAGCAAATCAACAAAATCACCAACAAAGGGGGTGATCACCACTGAACCCATTGAAATCAAACAGATTATCAGAACATATTTTGAAAAACTACATTCCTCTAAATCAGACAATCTGAATGGCATGGACACATTTCCAGACACATTCAATATCTCCAAATTAACAGAGGATGAAATTGAAATCCTAAACAGACTAATAACAGGCACCAAATTCCATATAGCAATTAAAATTCTTCCAAAAAAGAAAAGCCCAGCATCTGAGGGATTCCCTGCTGAGTTTTACCACACTTTGAAGAAGAGATAACATCTCTCTATATTAAGCTATTCTAAGAAATTGAAAAAAAGAGAAGGCTCCTAAACACTTTTTATGAAGCAACCACAACTCTGATACTAAAACCCAACAAAGACACATCAAAAAAAGAAAACTACAGATCAATTTCCCTCATGAACATCCATGCAATAATCCTTAATAAGCTTTTTGAAAACAATATTCAAAAACACATGAAGAAGATAATTCATCATGATCAAGTGGGCTTCATTCCAGGTATGCAAGGCTGGTTCAACAAATGCAAATCAATTGGTGTAATTCATCACTTAAACAGCATGAATAAAAAAAAATATGATCATCTCAATTGATGCAGAAAAGGCCTTTAATAAATCCAGCACCCATTTATGCTCAAAACTCTAAAGAAGATAGGGATCAAAGAAACTCATCTTAACTTTGTAAAGGCCATATATGCCAAATCCTCAGCTACTATAATACTGAATGGAGAAAAGTTGAAAGCATTTCCACTAAACTCTGGAATAAGAAAAGTGCCCTGCTCTCACCTCTGTTATTCAATATAGTCCTCAAGACCCTGGCTAGTGCAATCAGGCAACAGAATGATTCAAAGGGATAAGAATAGGAATTGAGGAAGTCAAACTATCCCTTTCTGCTGAGACATGATCCTATATCTGGAAGATCCAAAAAACTCCATCAGAAAACTGATAGACCTAATAAACATATTTGGCAAAGTAGCAGGCTACAAGATCAATACCCAATAGGTTTCCGATACAATAATAATATTAGAGCAGAAGAAGAAATCATATGATCGGTTCCATTTACAATATCCTCTAAAATAATAAATTACTTGTGAATTAATCTAACAAGAGAAGTAAAATACCTCAACAAGGAAACTTATTGAACTCTGAAAACAGAAGTTGATGAAAACCTGAGAAGATGGAAAGATGTTCCATGCTCTTTGTTAGGCAGAATTAATCTAATTAAAGTGTCCATTCTACCAAAAGCTCTATACAGATTCAGTGCAATATCCATCAAGATTTCAATATCATTCTTTGCACATATAGGAAAAGCAATTCTCAAATTCATTTGGAACAACAACAACAACAAAAATAAAAAATAGCCAAAACAATACTAAGGAAAAAGATAAAGCAGATGATTTTGCAATATTGGATCTAAAATTATATTATAGAACTGTTGTATTAAAAATAGCATGGTTTTGATATTAAAATAGGAATGAAGATCAGTGGAATAGAACAGAAGACTCTGAGACAAACCCACAAATCTTTAAACTTCTGATCTTTGACAAAGGGGTTCAAAATATGTGGAGGAGAGGTAGCCTATTCAACAAATGGTGTTGGACAAAACAGATAGCTACTTGCAAAAATTTGAAATTAGATCCTTATCTCTCATCTTGCACAAAAATCAAATCTAAATAGATTAAGGAATTAGGAATTAAACCAGCTATCATACAACTGCTAGAAGAAAAATTAGGACCAACACCAGCATATGGGGGTTGGCAATGACCTCCTCAACAAGACTCCTAAAGTGAAAGAATTACAGTCAAGAATCAACGAGTGGGATGCCATTAAACTAAAAAGTGTCTGCACAACCAAGGAATTAGTCAAAACGGTCAAGAGACAACCTACAGAATGGGAGAGAATCATGGCCTGTGAGCCCTCTGACAGGGGAATGATATCCAAAATTTACAAAAACTAAAAAAACTTGATAACAAAAACACAAACAATCCAATCAATAAATAGACCAGAGAGCTAAATAAAAACTTCTCAACAGAACACATTGACTAAGCCAATGAATACATGAGAAAGTGTTCTAAATCACTAGTAATCAGAGAAATGCAAATGAAAAACTACCTTAAGATTTCACCTCACTCCATTCAGACTGGCAAAGATGAAGAATACAAACAGTAACAAATGTGGGAGGGATTGTGGGGAGATAGGAACACTAGTACACTGTTGGTGGAATTGCAGACTGGACTGGTACAGCCATTCTGGAAAGCACTGTGGAGAACCTTCAAAAAATTAGGGTAATAGCTAAATTATGGAACCAACCCAGTTTCCCCTCACTGGATGAATGCATCCAAAAGCTATGGTATGTATATACAGTGGAGTTCTACTCAGCTATTAAAAACAATGATACTCTATCCAATGAAGGTAAAAGAATGGCAATGGAATAAATCATGCTAAACGGAATTAAACACAGAGTCAAGGTTCAAATGTTTTCCCTCATTTGTGGAGTCTGGAGCTAAACCCAGGCTTGGGAAAAGGTAGAAAAGCTCATGTTTTAGAACCATAGAACAAAAATGCAATATGTTAATATTCATGAGACACAGTTGCAAGATACTGCATAAGATATTTGAACAAGGTATACTGCATGCCTTACAAACACGCAAATTTTTAATCTTATTGTCAAATATATCGAAGAGTAACAAGGGATGAAAGGAAGGTAATAGATGGAAAGATGATAGAACTGAGATAAAGCAAGGTACATTCCAAGCATTCATAAGCATTTCATTGTATATATTATGGTCATGTACATAAAAATGTTCTTCTTAGGTAGAAGAATTATGTCACTAACTTGGGTATTTTAGGAATAATATAGGACCCAGAAGAAAGGCAAGGGATCAGGGGAGGTAGAGGGGTAGGGGGGAATTGCTATATTTGTGTGCATCTAGGAATATGTGACAACAGATCCCATCATTATGTGCAACTATAATACACTAATAAAAATAAATTTTAAAAAATGAAATACATAGTCCTATGTAACTAAAGGAGCTGATTTTCTTCTAAGTGTTTTAATTTTGTTAATTAAATGTTTAGAAAACATGTTTTTAAATGATATCATTCTCAGTTTAATCTCAGATTCCACCATCATATAACTACTTGAGTTGTCCTTAAAATTACTGGTACATCAGTATACCTATGGCATTTTTCAGAGATATAGATAAAGCAATTTTCAAGTTCATATGGAACAACAAGAGACCCAGACTAGCCAAAACACTACTCTATAGAAAGGAAGAAATAGGGGGTATCTCATTCCCTGACCTGAAATTATATTACAGAGCTGTAGTAGCAAAAACTGCATGGTATTGGTATCAAAACAGAACTGAAGACCAGTGGAACCGAATAGAAGATCCTGAGACAAACCCTCATATCTTTAACTATTTGATCTTTGATAAAGGGGGCAAAAGTATAGTGTGGAAGAAAGATAGCCTGTTCAACAAATGGTGTTGGACAAACTGGACAGCCATTTGTAGACAACTGAAGCTGGATCCTTATCTTTCGCCCTGCAAAAAAATTAAATCAAAATGGATCAAAGACCTGGATATTAAGCC
>PVKS010052614.1:0-10692 GCA_004027875.1 Aplodontia rufa
ATGTGGACTCTTAAAAATGGACCAATGTATTTTGCATTGTCAGATTGTGATGAGCTTTTCGGGTCAGGAACAGAATGTTATGGTTTGAATGTGAGATGTCCCCCAAAAGCTCATGTGTGGCAATTTGAGAAGACTGAGGTGAAATGATTGGGTCATAATAAAAGCCTTAATCCAATCATTGAGTTAATCCCTGATTGGGATTAACTGGTAACTGTAGGCTAGTAGGGTGTGGCTGAAGGAGGTGGGTCATTGGGGGCATACCTTTTCGGCATCTAGAGTGGAATTTCTCTCTCTGTTCTGCTTCCCTATGTGATGCCGTGAGCTCTCTGCTTCTTGGAGCCAGGCCTAACACCATGACGTTTAGCTTCACCTTGAGTCCTGAGGAATGGAGCCAGCATTCCATGGACTAAGATCTCAGAAACCCTGAGACCCTAAATAAATGTATCCTAAAATTATTCCTGTCATTTCTTTTTAAGTGAAAGCAGTGAAAAGCTCACTAAAACAATTCCTACAAGAAATACCCAAATCTATCTAAAACTATCCACTTCAAAATTTATTTGGTGCATTAACATACTTAGGTCCTGTAATATTTTTGTGTTAAATTAGTGTTTTGATAGTCACTAATATTATAAACAAAATGCAAGTAGGCTAAGGATACTTTGTCAAGTTTAACAGGAAAATATAGTCAATGTAAATCAACTAAATATTAGAATGTTTTACAATAACTGCATAAATTTTGGAGTCATTTAAGTTTGAAAATCACAGATATTATTATGAATTCCTTAATTTTGTTTTAGTTTTTGGTACAGTTTATTTATTCTTTCTCATCAAAACCAAGGAAACATGTTATCCTGGTAAGCCTAAGTAAAGTTGAAATTCTAATGACAATTATACATGATATAGAAAAACTGGGTATCTATGTTAAATCTTAGTTACAGAAATAAAATGAAAATTTTCATTTTATGAATAATCCTGTTTCTTATGTTGACATTCTGAGAATTTCACTTTTAAGATAGGACCAGATATTTTGTTAAAACATTTTCTTAGTACTTATGCTTCAGTAGCTGTGTTTAAGAAAATAAAACAATAAGCCTGGAACTGAAGAAAATACTTAGAATATATTTGAATGACAAAAGAATTACCTAGAATAGATAAAGAATTACTACTGCAACAAAAATGATAGCGTAGTAATAAAAGCTTAATAAAAGTAAGTGTAAGCATAGAACTTAAAGATAAGGTGTTGGAATTGTGAACAAGCATATAAAATTTGCTTAATATCAATCAATGGACAAGGTAAAGGAAAATTAAAAGCATCTGGCAAATAAATACATCCAAGTGAAACTCACTATACTTAATTTTTTTTTCAAGGAACTAAAAAACAAAACAAGACAAAACAAAGGGAATGAAATTATGAAGTATTGTTGAAGATATAGAGAAACTGGAATTCTCATGTAGTTCTTCTGGGAATGAAGCAAGACAAAAACTTTGCAAAAAGGTTTGACTTTTTCTTATTTAGTGAAGCATACTATATAACTCAGAATTTTCACTTGGTTTTCGTCAGGAAATATGGAAATATAAGTTCACACAAAATACGCAAATGTTCATAACAACTTTATTCATAGTAGTTCCCACTGGAAACAGCCGTATGTTCATAAACACAGGTGAATGGATAAGAAATGGAATGCCAAAGAGGAATAAAAAGAAAAGAACTACTGAAATAGATGGATCACAAAAACATTATGTTATGTGAAAGATTACATGTGAAGATTATGTAGAGAGTACTATGAAACAATGCAAACATGCATACTTGATAATTTAACATGATGAAATCATTTTTTTAAAGAGAGAGGGAGAGTGAGAAAGAGAGAGAGAAAGAAACAATTTTTTATTTAGTTTTTCATGTGGCTTTCATCGCTCCAAGACTTTGTTGTGTACAGGGCCCTGGGGTTTGAACTCGTGTACTTGCACAAGCTGGGCAAGTGCTATAACTGCAGAGCCACTGCTCCATTCCCTAGTATGATAAACTTTTAGCAACTGGAATTGTGGTTGCCTAGGGCTGGGGATGAGAGTAGGGATCTTGATTAGAAAGGGACACAAGCCAACTTTGGGGGGTGGAAACATTCTGAAGCTTCTTTACACGATCCTGTCCATCTATGGGCACTCACTGATCCGAGCACTTAAAATTCCAATATTTTGTTTTCCACATATTAAACAATGTGCTAAAAAGAAGAACAGAAAGAAATATGTTATGGGAAATAAGGTAAAGCCATGATATAATTTTGGATTATTTTTCATGCTATTATTGTTTTCTAATTAAGTTTCTAAAGTTTTAACAATTGCAAATACACATCTCTGAAATTGTGATTTCTGTGTCTTATTTATTGATGCTTGAATGTATAAGCAAATATTATTTTGACACCAGAAGGAGTCCCTCCCACTTCAATATGAATTGTGATTGTGTCATGATTTGAATGTTTTTACCTCCTACCTTCTACTTTAATTTTGTTGTAGCTTCTCAGTTAATTACTTCATCTATTCATACAATGTTAAGTCCTGAGTATTTAGTCATATTCCAGAATAAGAAACACACCTTCTCTTTGATCCTGGGATGGGAATGCCAACTGAGCTCAAACACATAGGCAAAGATTTAAGTGGGGAAGTACGGGGACAGGGCTTCGCCTTCAGATAAGGGGTACAGCCCTACCCAGAACAGTCACAGTTGCCCACATATAAAACAATAGCCCATGCTTTTATTGAGCAGCTACTGTGGGAATGCTCTGATATTTTTATAATTCAACTAGGGAATTTCTTTCCTTTGGAAGGGATTCTTGCATCTCTTGACATGACCCTACATCTGATGTTATGATTGATTTAATTAAGAATAAGAGAGTAAGTAAAGGCACATTCCATACCTTACAAAAGTAGGGAAGTAGGAAAAGACCTTCAGCAGGTAAAATGAAGCCTGGAGAGTTTATCTCCATTTTATCTCCTGGTGGTTCCTGTCTTACTTTCAACAGGGATGCACATTTAGTGAGGTCAATAAACAAATAAAAAATATAACACTGTGAGTGATATTTTTATGTTTAATAAAAGATTCTGCTCTGAAGTAAGGGTTTAAAGTTGATTCCAGATATTCCAGGGTCACTTATAAAACCACGCTGATTAGTAATGAATTAATTCTGAGATCTTTGGCAAATGCTGATATGTTCTAGTAGAGCTGAAAATGATTCAGGGTGTGTTTGGGAAGATCTCTGCCATCAGTATGTTGAGAGGGAACTGACTGGCTCACAGCTGTGGGCAAGTTGCTTGGGTGTAAGTCTAGAGCACATTCTAGGCGTAGACAACAGTGGCTTGTTAACTGTGGTGGTAGCAGGTAGCGTAAAGAGAAAAGAAGGAAGATTTGATAAATATTTTGGATGTGACTTGTATATATCTCAAATAGTTCATTTGAAAATAAGAATGCAGACATTTGTGAGATGGAATAGAAAAAAATAATAGAAAGAAGACATAAAGGAAGGACAAGAAAATAGGATTTTAATTTAGAAGTTCTGTGTATTTTCCAAGTCTGTCACTCTCCAAGCCATTCTCTTGCCCAGGCCTGTAACTCCCAAAGTTCCTGGGAAATCTCTAAATCTACCAGTATATTGTCAATTACCCCCCAATAAATAGATTATGCAAAGAGAGATATTATATCTTCAAGAACCTGTAATTTAGGGGACTTTTCAGCACTATTTATTCATCAAATAACGAAGGCCATGTCAGCCTAAGGATCCAGAGATTGATCAGAAACCGTCTTGAGATTATTGGACTGATATCATTCCTGCATACTTTTTCACAGTCACCCATTACCAAGTTTCCTTTAAAAGAAGAGCCAAGGATTCCCAAACTGCATCTGTTCTTCTCAAGATGGCTCTTGTTCTTCCTTGAATGAGTATACCTTACTTTACTCCAAAATGTATCTTTCTCTTTATATTGCCTGCATTCTTCCTTGAATGTATGCCTACTTTCCTAAGTAAATCTCTTATTATGTCTTTGCCTTGCAGGTGCTGAAATTTACTTATGTCACGTATGCCAAACACACTACTGTTCCTGAGCCTTCCTTCTTTCCCGGAATGCCCTGAACCCTTAGTAGACACCCCTTTTCATGTGACATTGATTAGATGTCTTGGGCTTAGGGAGGAAAGAGTATTAATGTGTAGACTTAGATTTCTAGAAAGTGTCCAGATTTTATCACTTTTTAAAACATTACATTGTTAGTCAAAATATACACACCAGAGTTTAGGATTAGGATTTTTGCATAGGAGCAATTCACAATATAAACAGTGATTGTTTTAGCTTAAGGTATTTATACTTAATGTCCTAATTTTACATTTTCTTTAATAATAAACTTAAAACTTTTTGGAAGAGTTTCATAAATTTTAGGGAAGAAATATGAATGTTTGAAAATGCTGCCGCTAAGGAGAAGCAAAATATTATTGCTTTGTTATATAAGAAATACTTTCAGTAGAGACCGTTCAGTATTTCAGCAATATACCTCTTTAAATGTAATCTTAAGTTTACCTGGCTTTATGTTTTAGATTTTCCATTACAGAGGTCTCTTATGGTTTGGATATGAGGGTTCACACCTGCTCCAAAGCTTCTATGTTAATTGCAAGAATATTCTGAGGTGAAATGATCGAATTGAGATAGCTGTAAATCAGTTAGTTCCTTCCAGAATGTACTACTGGGTGGTAATTGTAGAAGGTGGGGCATGGCGAGAGGAGGTGGGTCACTTATGCCTGAAAGGGTGTTTCTTCTGTGGCTCCTTCACCCTTTCTTCTTTCCCTGCTTCCTGAATGCCATGAATGGAGCAGCACTGCACCACCGTCTCAGGATAAGTTTTTTTTTTTTTAATCAAGTATTATAATTTTAGTGACACAAAGTCACAATGCAAGCTTCCATATTTTACACTTTTGAAAAATGCTTTTAAATATGGTATTTCAACATTTTTTACTGTACTATTGTCCTTTAATTTTTCACATATTTTCAAAATTTAAAAATCTGAGGGTTCAGTTTGTTCTTCAGTAGAAGTGAATAAGGACTACTACTTGTTATAACTCTGGAAATATTATAAGCTGAATAAAATTGACATAACACTTTCTTTGAATTTTTTCCCCTTAGCTGAATATATCATATTTTGTTTCAGTCATTTCTTTACTAGATGTAAAGCTAATTTATAATATTGTGTTGGGTCTCCAAGGATCTATGTGCAATCTCTTTCTCAGTATGTTTATTTATTTTACCCTGGATAACTCCTCTGTGGTGATACTTCAAACTCAGATTAAATGCTTATTGTTTTATAGGATATTTCCCAAATCTAAGTGCAAATTTATTTACGTTGTTTTAGGTTAAGCATAATTTATTTGTGCATCAACTATGAAAGAAAGCTTAGTCACATATTATTTTGTTAATTCAATAAAATATTTGAATATGTAGTATTTCTCAGGCACAAGCTGTATAATGCTTAGTAGAATAATGCCCCTGCTCTCAGGCAACATACAATCTCATCTATCATGTTTTACTGGCATTGTTTGATTGCTTCAACAAATATCCATTGAGTGCCTTCTATCTATCACATTACTCTAGGCATTTTGAATACATCAATAAAAAGAACAAGCAAGCCATTTTCCCTTGTGGGCAGTACATTTTAACATGATAAACAATAAACATAATAACCATATAAGTTGTAATGTATTATATGTTGATGAGTGCTAGGAGTTTAAGAAAAGGTAGAAGAGACCAAGAGGGCTTGAATCTGGTGACTGTGTGGAAAAGTGGGCCAGATGCAGTATTAAACAGGGTGATCAAGATCAGCCTCCCTGGGATGGTATTTGACAGATAATTGAAAGATACAAGCGAGGTAGGAAATGGATATCTGATGGAAGAGCATTCCAGGTAGAAGGAAGAGCCATGCAAAGGCCCTGACACAGGAGCATGTGGCATGTCAGTGTAGAAAGGAAATCAGAATGGCTAGAGAGTAAGCAAGGGAACAGTAGGGACAGAAGCCTGCCAGCAATATAAAAACTTATAGGATAATATATTTCTGTTTCCTCTTCTCTAATACTCTAGAATAGAAATTACCAAGATATTTTGGTACCTGCTGTTTCCTTGCACTATGTTGAGGTTAGCAGTTCTATGTCTTGATGGTTCTGGGTTTTTTTCCTTTGTTTTCAATACAACATGCACAACGATTTTCTTTGATATACTTGAATGAGTTTCCAAAACTCTATCTAGCATATAATGATATATGAGGAAACAGAGTCACCACTCCACTAGCATATACTTTGTGAATACGTTAGAAAAAATTAATGAGAAAGAAATTAAAATCGATCAGGTTTATTTTTATTATTGCTCGAAGGACAAAATAGGTATTGGACATTACACTGATCCTGCTGTTTTGGGCCCATTTTTTCCCTAATTACTGTGAATCTGAACAGAAGTTGTGGCTGTGGTTCTCAATTAGTTAAGAAACAAGACAGGTATTTGCTTTTTTAAGTCATTGACTTTGCAGTATTGTTTTTAGTCTATATCAACAGAAATTATAGAAAAGATATGATCTAGAAACACAAACAACTTCTATCAGTTGAACTGGAAAGAAATTTTTCAACTGATTATCTTTTCTTTTTTTTAATAGAGAGGGAGAGTGTGAGAGAGAGAAAATCAACCCAATAGTTTTTCATGTGACTCTTGTCACTCCAGAATCTGCTGTATACATGGTGCTGGGGCTCTAACCTGGGTCCTCGTGCATGCCAGGCAAGTGCTGTAACTGCTGAGCTACCACTCCAGCCCTCAACTGATCATTTCTGAAAATAAAATAATAATTTTAAGGTTTATATTACATTTTAATAAAGCTTCAGTTTTGCTGTAGCCACTAGAAAAAGCCTGCAGCAATGACACTCATGGACTAAATCTCTAAGTGTAAAACTCAGTCCCTCCTTGTCAAGTAGAATAACATCCTGGAAAAATAAATCTGAACCCTACCCCAGGGTCTACATCTGGTTCTGACCACCATGAGTATATGCCTAACTGTTAACCATATCTATTTTTAATCCTGAATTACTCATGAGTTCCTCAATTCCCGACTCCTTCTTTCTTTATAGCATAGTGCAGTTCCTTCCCAAGTCTCTGCTATTTCCAGTGAGGGTCACTGTATTTATTCAGTGCCAGTAAATGAGGAATAAATTCTTACATGTTGGGTAGAATCTTCATTATTATTTTGCAAATTAACTGACTGAAACAAAATAGTGATAATGTGTTATTATGGTTAAGGTTAATAAGCTACTGATTACCTCTAGAGGATTGCAGACACATTATTTAAAAGGCCTATTTTGTTGAACTAACTGATAAATGAGCAAAATACTTATGTGCATGGTGTATTGACATAAGCATGGAATTTTGAGCAAGGAAAAGTGACTTCAAATTCTTTTCAACTCTCTTCTCCATCCCCATTGTTAGCTATACCCTTATATTGGGTCCCTGTATTGCTGTAGGCTATTTGTTACTTATAATCAATGAGAAACCTCACAAGTTACTTTAATTCTGTGAACCTCAGTCAACTTATGTGAATAGTTTGATAATGTCCACCTGCCATTGTTCATAGCAGAGACTGCTATTTATGAGACATACTCCCTCTGGGATCATGTGTGATAATTTTCCTGCTTTCTAATGTGCTAATTATAAAAGATAATTTATAATAATAAGTCTTTTTAGTATAAGTTAACAATAATTAAAGATGATCACTAACTCCTTTTTGATTAGTTTGTAACAAACTAATATTGTGGTTGCAACAAAACTACTCTTTAAAATAGTCAGGTGCATTAATTGAAAACTGTCCTGATCTTCATTGGAATTATTATATTGAACAGTTATTCATTGGTATATTGCTTGGAAATACAACACTGTAATAAGATTACAGACCTGTTCTCCACCAAATGAAGAAGGAATTCTTCAGTTCTACTCTCCCCAATACTGACTTGGGATATCAGTTGTACTTTATGCTTACTGTAAAACTTCCTGGGCATCTCTCTCAATGCACAGTTGCCAATGACTCTCAGCAACTGGCTTTTTGAATATATATATGATGCCTTTAATTATCCACTTACCAATGAGAAAATAATTTAAAAGTTATCAATGTAGATATCTAGAGTGAATATATCTGACATTGTCTACCATCAGATAAAGATGTAAAAATAAAAAAAAATAACCTAACAACTTAGAGGTAGAGGTAACTGACTGGTTTCCCTATTATAACTACTTGAATTTCTTCTTTGTTTGAATTTGAGCATAAACATTTATATGGTCTAATAGATATTATGGAATGTTTAATTATTGGACAAGAATCAACACTGATTCTTCTCCTTCCCCTTTTGTTTTAATAGCACCCATATTTCCTTTCACATTTCATCTTTTCCATATAGTCTTTTATTTTAGGAGGTAGACTACATGCATTAAATTAATAAGCACATTTCATTCCCCTGAACATCATCATTGTATCAAGTATTGGCATAAGATCTCTAATTGATCCAATCAGGAAGATTCTTATGAGGGACTTGTAATTTTTTTTAATGAGAACTGAAAAGAAAAGAATATATGGACCAGTCACTCCTGGTAGAGAATTTAAAGCTACACTGGGTCACAGCCTTAAACAGAAATAAATGGTGGGGAGAGCAGAGATTGGAATGAAAACTGAGTTCCTAATGCTTCCTTGAGCCTCTGCTCTAGCCCATCTTGAAGCACACTATCTTTCTGGAACTCCAGCTGGAAAGTCCTTTCAGATTCCTGGATATATGTGGGTACATTTTCTGGGGCCAGAAAGACAAAGCCCTGTGTGCTTGTACATATATGTTAGTACTAGGCAGGGCAAGTGTGACCATGGAGGGTGGGAGGGCAGGGCAGTTTAAGTGCTTAAATGGGTTTCTCACTTGTCTGTGCAAGCGCACAATTTAGGGGGTCATTTTGGAAAATTTGTAGTAGTTCATTGGTGTCTTAGATACGGCTTGAATTTTTCAGGGAACCACAAAGCATGCTTTTCCTGGAAGTTTCAACATAGAGTGAACATCTACACTACTTCACATAGTTTCCTAACTCATTCCATCATATAATTTGGATTAACATTTGTGACACCAGTGATTATAGTCTTTATTGAACTTCTTCTCACAAAGATAAATGATGCTTCTGTAGCCCTTTCACACTGTCACTTTCAAGCTGCCCTATGGCCTCTGTAATGCCTCATAGATTTTTAACTTCTTTTACATAGTTTTTCTTCTTTTCAACTACAATGGCAACATCTGTTTGAAAGCTTTAAAGCTTGACCTGACTCTGATACACTCTGTCTATAGATGATAAGATTTAGATAGGAATTTTAGCATAAAATACCTATTATTGTAAAGATTCTCATGAACTTCTCAGTAGGTCAATTTCCTCTAACATTTATTACTCTAGTATCATATTCCATTCCATCATATTGTAAAATAGAAATAATCGATTAATGCCTATTTTATCAACAAATGAATTATCCTCCAAAGATACAGAATTTTGTCAAGAAATACTTACCATTAGTTGCTTAAATCCTAGCACAATGTACAGCCCTTGGTAGGCTCAATGTGTATTGGGCAAATGAGAAAAGAAGAGGTGTTGCAGAATAGGAGATAGTTAAATAGTAAGTCATGCAAAAAGCAAGAGCAAAATCATATCACCAGACTGTAAAATCTAAATGAATTTCATTTAATCATCATTATAGAATCTAGGAATGTAAGAGAATAAATTTTAATTCATAACTAAGTATAACTAGAAGGCAGTAAATAAATCCTATTAATCTATTTAAAATTTAAAAGCATAATTTCATGTGGATTCTATTTTTCCTTTTTTTATTTCATGTGTAAATCACTTCAAATATTGGATCCAGATGGTGCAGTCTCAAAGGTTTCATATTTACACACAGTCCAATATTCTTTTCCAAATCAAATGTGAAAGCAGCATTTCATATAACTCAGTCATGAAACTTTGAGCAAAATTTTGACAGTTCTCAAAAATAAGAACTACTAGGACTTACCTTGCTTATTTGAGAATTTTAAAAATATCCTATTCTTTCATTATATTAGTATTTCATTCATTCTGTGAAATGTCTTTTCCTCCCCATGTTTTAGTCAGCTTTTCATTGCTGTGACTAAAGGACCTGAAAGAACAATTTTAGAAGGAAAAGGTTTATTTAAGAGCTCATAGTTTCAGAGGTCCCAGTCCACACGAGGTGGGCTCCATTCCTCAGGACTCTAGGTAAGGCAGAACATTAAGGTGGTAGTCATGGATCCAGAAATCAGGGAGATCAAGCATTACATAGAGAAGCAGAGCAGAAAGTGAAACTCCACTCCAGATACAGAATATAACCCCAAAGGTAGGTTCCTGAATTGACCCACCTCCTCCAGCCACACCCTACTAGCCTACAGTTGCCAGTTAACCCCAATCAGGGATTAACTCAATGATTGGATTAAGGCTTTTATTATGACCCAATCATTTCACCTCAGTCTTCTCAAATTGCCACACATGAGCTTTTGGGGGACATCTCACATTCAAACCATAACATTCTGTTCCTGACCCGAAAAGCTCATCACAATCTGACAATGCAAAATACATTGGTCCATTTTTAAGAGTCCACAT
>PVKS010052615.1:0-10689 GCA_004027875.1 Aplodontia rufa
CTTCAGAATCTATATACATTTTATATTATTTTGTTAAAAACTTGTATGATTGTTCAACAAATAAATTTCTCAATAAAAAATGAAAAAAAATAAATTAAGGAGGAGAAAAAAAGAACTCCATTGTATTTGGTGATGTAGGGGAGGAAAAGTTTCTTGGTTTCCTGGTCTTAATATCATCAAAACCTTCCCTAGTTCCTCAACTGTTTATATATAATATTTTTTTTCTCATTAGTCTTCTAGAAACTGGCATTAGACCTGTATTTTATATCAGTAATTTTTATGGATATTTATTCTTAAATTTTCTTATTATTAATAAACTCTGCTAATTACATAAAACTTGAATAAAGTTTATTTCAGATAATGATATATAGAGTCAACTTAACCCTGCAAAACACTAGTAGCCAGAGTAGGTAAAATCAATCATAGAAGCCTGCTTGAAGAAAGATTTCTTAATCTGGTGTCTAGGAAAAACTACAAGATCCACTGAGGATTCCTGCACTTGTTAATAAATAGTGTATAAGACTGAATATTTTTCATATGTTTACATATATGTATATATACACACACATATATATACACACAAATGAGCATATATCAAAGAAAACAGGGTAAAAGAGAATTTTGTATGCATGAACATGTTTCTAAAACTACTAAATAAAATGGAAACGATTAGTGTAGGCATGTGAAAGGACTTGAACATTATCTACCTAGTAATTTTTATTTTATCATGAGTGAAAAAATTTAAGCAGATGATTGATTGACTTGAACTTCAATTTAGCTCATAGTTATAGTTATGGGCAAAATTCACTCTCTAGCAGAGGAGGCGTTGATGCAGGCCACTGAGCTGCATGATTAGATCATGATATTAGACTGTAGGTTGTCTCTTTGAAGCTGACTGAAAACATCAACCAAATAGTTTATGTTGATACTTTGTTTTCTTTTCATTCCCATTGGGTAGTAAAACTTCAGTTATTGGCAAGAAAGAGTAGCTTTACCTCTTTCTATTATTTTATATTTCCATTAGAAAAGTAGACCTATGCTTGTTTTCTTCAGAACTTCATGTCTCGTCCTTTCTCTTCCCAATTTTAAATCTTTATTCAAAGAATTTGAATTTCATGTTAAAATATCAATTAAAATATCAATTAAATATCTTGCATACATACTAGTTATACACTAGGATTAGGAAAAAGTTTCTACGTTTTATATTTTATTCTGTTTTTTTTCTTTCTGTATATTAGACATTTAATACTATCTAAAATATCAGAATTCATTTTAAATGCAAATAGCTGGTAAGACTAATTTTTGCTAGCATACGCCCATAGAGTCATACTTTCTTTTATTATTAATGCATAAATAATATGCAAGAAAATCAATAAATTTTAATTATGCGTTTAATGAACTTCACTGTATGCGCATCATTTCAGAAATTTATATTTTTCTCCTTTCTACCTAATCTTCTCATACCATCCACAATCAGTAGGTGTTCTGACTTTTGGCACTTTATCTTACTTTTGCTGGTTTGGTTATCCCTGTAAGTGCAATTATGTAGTATGCATTTATTTTACCTGAATTTAAAACATTGATTTCCAGATTTATTGCTGTTTTTGAATAAATCAGAACTTCACTTATTTTTATATATCTCTAGTATTCCATTATATGAACATACCTCTGAATTTTTAAAAAAGGCTATTTTACTGAAATCTGTTTTACATAAATTAAGATGAGCAGATTTTTTTTTTAAAGACAGAGGACAGTAAAAAAGAGAAAGAGAGAAGCAATTTTTATTTAGTTTTTCATGTGATTTTCATTCCTTGGACCCTTCCTTGTGCATGTGGTGCTAGGATTTGAATTCAGGTACTCCTGCATGCCAGGCAAGCACCATAGCCACTGAGACACCACTCCAGCCCCAAGATGAGCAGATTTTAAGAATAGAATTTCATGAGTTTTAACAAATTCATACATTTTTGGAACCATAATTTTAATCAAGATAAGAATTATTTTTCTAATTATTGAACACTTCTCATGATCTTTTGTCCTCAGTGTCCTGACAGTGACTTCCAGGTAGCCACTGAGATGATTTTTCATCTCTATAGCTGACATTTTCTTATTATTTAACTACACATAAATTGATTCATAAGACATTTTCCCTTTGGCTTCTTTTACTCAGCAATGTTTTAGTTTTTAGATATTTCATCCCTGATAATTTTTTGATTCTTTCCTGTTTTTGCATGAATCAGCAGTTTCTACCATTTATTACTGTGTAGCATTATCAGAATAAGCCAACACTTTTGTATTCATTATCTTGTCATCGGCATTTGTGTTACCAGTTTTAAACAATCCTGAATAAAACTGCAGAGAACATCATTTTACAAGCCTTTTTATGAACACGTACATTCATTTTTGTGGGTATTGCTATTGTTTCAGTGTTTTTTCCCTTTAAAACTCATATTAAAATGTAACTGCTATTGTACCAATATTAACAAGAGTGATTTTCCCACGAGGACTCTGCCTTCAAATGGCTGAATGCTCTTATGAAAGTGTAAGATTGGCACTCTTTCACATCTTTGCATTTTCTTGCTCTGCCTTGTGATAATATAAGAAGGCTCTCACTGGAGTTGAGTGACTTGATCTTGAGCTTCTCAGCTACTAGTACTATGAGAAAGCAAATTTTTGGTCTTCAGGTAGTTTGTTATTACAGCACAAACAACTTAGGTTAAAATAATTAGGTTACCCTTAATGTGATTGCAGTAATAGAATATATTTTGAACTCTTTACCAGTTTGCTGCAAAATTTGTACTATTTCACATTTCACTTGGAATATATGAGAGTTATAATAGCCCCATATCCTTGTCAGTTCCAGGTTGAGAGTCTAATTTCTCTCAGTCATTTTGAGGTTATGAAGTGGTATATCACTCTAATTTTCATTTATATTTCCTTAAGGACTAATGATAATTGGTGAACACGCATGAAGTGTCATGTATTCTCCTAAGTGATTTTGCATGTGCTTTATACCCCAAATAACTCTATGAAATAAGTAGTGAAAGCTCTGCTAAATTGATCTACTTTTCAAAAATCTCCATAAGATTGGGCTAGCAGTTGCAAATCTTCTTATATTTTGTTCACAAGGAAACTTTGAACCATTTTTAAAACAAAGCACCATATTTATTGCAATAGTAATACATTCCCACCATTTGACATATAGAAAATTTTACTAGATTCCTGTTTGCTCATTGACAATACTTTTGAGTGCTATGCTTGTAACTTCATTTATTCATAATGCCTGTGGATTTATTATATAACTTTGCATAGCATGATTATTTATAAGACTACATATATCTCATTATGGTAGAACTTAGTATAGATTTCAATTTTTCTTCTTCTATAAAGCTTTTCTTTCTTTTTGCTTCTAGTCATTTTACTATGATGGTTGGTTTTTCTAATGCTTTTCCTATTTGGTTTTCCTAGTGCTCGTTGTTAGATAGATTGAAGACAGTATTTAACAATTCTAATGTGAGCACTTCAAGTGCACCATTACTTCCTCTCTCCTCCTTTTACCACTTCAACTGCACTTTATGTTGCATTTCTCCACTATCTCCTGTTTCTTAATCCTTTTAATTGTATTTTTCCTCATGCTTTATTTAGTATACTTACGTGTGAACTGTATACTTGTTCAATATTTCATTCTTTAGCAATATGTGCCTCATTTTTAATCATGAATTCTTTTCATAATTTTACTATTTTCTTTTATTTAAGAAAGAGAGTGGGACAGTAGGAGAGAGAGAGAATCAATTTTATTTAGTTTTTCATGTACCTTTCATTGCTTCTACGCTCCCTTTTTTCTATACTTTCCCGTGTTCCTGAAGATTTTGACTTTTTTTTGTAAATGTTTTCTTTTCTATGAAACTTAGGTTTGCCACTTTTTTATTTAATAATTAACTTACTCATTATCTGCTCTTAGGCTCAATTTTTCTGTACCAAATTTTTGCATAAGGAGAGAAGGCACGTAAATCCCTCCTGGGAACTGTGTAAGCAACTATTTTCTTTAAATATGTTGTCCCTTAGTAACCAAACTTCTCCTGACTTCTGAAAATAGTCATGTTTTTGGGAGTTCCCCTTGCTACTGTCTCCAAAATTACTAGTCCTTTTCTTAAAAATATATCCTTCTCCTTTGAACCATGTTTCTTTCTCACACTTTACAAGACTTGCCTATTGTTCTACTGGGGTATTGATGTACCTTCATGTGTGTTAAAGCTGAGCAAATGTCACACAAGGTAACAGTGCACTTCTACTGACTTTGGAGGTGCATCCTCTGATGGCTCCTCATACTTCCCCATTCTATTGTCATGCCCAGTGCTGCTTCCTGATGACTTACAAGTTCCATTAGCAATAAGAATCTGAACATTTTCTCTTAGCGTGCACTATGTTCAAGTTTGAGTGTTTCCATTTTTTCTATGTATTTTCTCTAAGAAACTAGTTTTTTTGTTTGTGTTTGCATGTATATTTTTTGTTAACTGTTGTTCCATGTGATAATAAAAAATCAATATTTTGGATAGTAAATTTCAAAACTAAAACACTGGTTTGCTCATATCTCTGACAACTTCTTAAGACTCGTCTATTTTTACGTTAAAAACTTGTGGACAAAGTTGGAGAGAATGATATAAATCATCTGAAGTTTTAATTGTTCTTCACTCTTAGGATATTTTTGTCACCACACTTGATGGGTCCTCCCTTTTTGGGTACCATATCTTCTCTCAGGTGTTGGTGTCCCTTTTTTATATAAATTGGAGTTTTTGTTGTTATTACAGTTCTTCTGAGTGGAAATGTATTAAGTGTAGCTGACTTGGCTCAGTGGCTATAGAGCTATTTCTTGCTCAATCTTTCTTCTTTGGTCTGCCACCAATTCAGTCCAGAATTCTAGTTTATTCAGCTGGTTCTCAGAAAATTAAGAAATAGATATCTTTATTTTTCTTTCCTAGCTGTGACACAGTATATAATGAAAAATCTATGTGGATATTTCAGGTTTTTCTGAAGGCCTGTATTCCTAGAACCATTTCCTAAAGGATTCTGTTGTTTGGATGCTTTGGGACCATGTGAACTTCATTTAGTACTGCACTCTTCATGAGAATTGTTATATATCTAGTTCTGTTATTTTCCAGTATTTGATTTCAAAATATTTTCTATTTGTCCATTATTTAATAACTTTCCATTGCTATCTTGCTAATAGATTTCAGCAAAGAGAAAGTGTAAAAATATGATTTTTTTTATAAAGAGAGAGGGACAGTGAGAGAAACAGAGAAAGAGAGAAACAAGTTTATTTTAGTTTTTCACATGGCCTTAGTTGCTCCAACACTCAGTTGTGTACATGGTGCTGGGGTTTGAACCCAGGTCCTCATGCTTGCTAGGCAAGTGCAGAAACCGCTGAGCCACTGCTCCAGGCCCTAAAATATGGTTATCTTGATATTTTTATTTTTAATCCATTATTCTTTACTAAATGCATACAAATTATGAACTATGAAACTTACCATAAGAGAGATTTTTATCACATTTGAGAATAAATGTGATTTTTGGATAAAGATTAAGATATTTAAATAAATATACTAGTTAACATTTTGAAATATTTAAAAAATATGTGAAATGGTACTTTATTTCATATATTTTGTATTTATTGGTCATCATTCTTTTTTTTAAGAGAGGGACAGTGAGAGGGAGAGAAAAAGACAGGATCAATTTTATTTAGTTTTTCATGTAGCTTTTGTTTCTCCAACACTTAGCTGTATACATGGTGCTGGGATTGAAACCACAACCTCATGCATGCCAGGCAAGCGCCGTAAGTGCTGAGCCACTGCTTTAGCACCTACGTTTTTATTTTTAGTTTTTTGGATATTTTTGTGTGTATGAAGAAAATGAAGACTAACAGGATCAGAATAGAAGATTAAAGAAGGAGGAGAAGAAGAAGAAAAGAAGAAAAGGCACAAAAGGCCCATGCAATGCTCAACAGAGAACCTGCATTGAGCAAGAGTATCACACATTTATCCTATCGTTCATCATGTTCTTGCATATGTCAGTCATGTAGACTTTCAATCTTTTGAATATGTTATAATTTCTTGCCATAGGCTCTTTGTCTACCTTGTGTTCTCTTCTGTAAATCATTTTCTCTGTTGTAAGGCATTTTCATTATTCATTTCATCTTATTCTGTAAAACTCAACTCAATACCAACCTCCTAAGGAAATATATTTGGAAGGTTCTCCTATTTAATGTACTCGTCTTTCCTTAAATCATGATTTCATAGCAATTATGTCTGTGGTGGTTATTTTGTGTAGCCATTGTCTACTGACCACAATAGACTAAAAAAAGTCCATGAAAAAAATTAACCATGTCTTATTTTATGCAGCATTATTCTCAATACCTCACTTAACATACTGTATACTATAAAAAAGGATTAAATATATAAGAAGAAACTGACATCCCTACCTTGTATTAACGTCTATATAATTGCAGAGTCTAAGAACAGTCAAAGCTTCTTAAGAAATGCTGGCCATAAAGGGACATGATTACCCAAATGTGGAAATGTTTTCCTCACAACTGGGGTAGGCATCAAGGAATGGCTTAGATGTGATCATTCCATCAACTCCTATGACATATATACTTCCTCTAAAAAGTTATCTGCAATTCTCTGAGGTTCAGATACTCTGAGAATGCTTGAGGAAGGGGGAGATCTTTCAGTTAGGATTGCAAGGTGATCAAGGTAACTAGGAAACTCAAGAACAGTGGATGAGTGTGAAGGAGAACTTGATGGGTGCAGTATCAGACTTAAAATGGATTTGTTTGAGTCAATAGAATTTTATGTCCCTCTTAAGAATTTTCTGAGCCTTGGGGAAAAAAAGTAACTATTTTCAAGAGAGGATGAGAGATTTGGATCTCCTGGCAAGAAAACTGTTAAGGACTGAGACATTTTTGTGATAAAGTGGCATAAACCATAGGTTAGAGACAAACTTGTGAAAATAAATGGGCCGAGATCTTTGCTACGCATCTGTAGCTGCTAGGCACCTGTGGCACATCATGTCTCATTATAATCTGAAGTTCATTTCAGGAAATGTTCTGGTTTGAGATTTTCCTCTTTGTAAAAAATAGATTTTATGATAATAAAGAGAGATGGCGAGTGTTTTTTTTTTTCATCCCCATTTATATTAATCTGTTAAGGCTACCATAAAAAAGTACCACAGAGGTTGTGTACTGCAATATTGCATTATTGTTGTTAAGATTAATTTATCTTTTAAATAATGCAAAATACAGCATAGAGAGGAAAAATGAATAAATAAAATCAATGGGTCAAGGACAAAAAAAAAAAAAAGTACCATAGAGTAGGTTGTTTCTAAATGACAGAAATGTGTTTCTTAAAATTGCAAGTCAAAAATCAAGGCACCAGGAAATTTGGTACCTGGTGAGGACTCTTCCTTATAGGCAGCCTTCTTTTCACTCTAACAACACATGGTAGAATGGGCCAGGGCTTGCTCTCAGGCCTCTTTTATAAGATCACTGGTCCCAAATACCAGGGATCTGCTCCATAAGACAGTCACCTTACAAATGCCTTACTTTCCAATCCATTACATTGAGGTTGAGGACTTCAACATAAGAATGGCCAGGAGCAGGTAATTAACACCACATGAGCAACATCAGCAAGTGTAGGGAAATTCTTACGTGAGATGAGAAGCAAATTTTGCTAACATGAGGCAAAGCTATTTCTCCAGTTGGCAATGTATTGATATCTGGAACAGGACTGAAAGTCTACAAATTTCTAAACATGCTCAAGCTACTTTAATCAGGAAGAAGAAAGAAAAAGGAATTAATTCAATGATCAACAGCCTTTTTGACTTCTATTCTTATAGCTAAAAGCTAATATGACTACTTCTAAGTAATAAAAATTCATTTAAAGAAGAGATGTTTAGTAAGAGAAAGTGCAGTCTTTAAATTCAGAAGGCATGGTTAGGTATAGCCTTTACCATTTTCTTAGTTGAATAATCATAGGAAAATTCAAAATAGTCAGGAAATGGAAAAAATCTAAGTGCCATCAACTGGTGAATAGAAAATGTGGTATACATACACCATTGAAATCTATTCAGCCATAAAAATGAAAATCCTGTCATTTTTGGCAATGTGGATGGGACTGGAGATTATCATGTAAAATAAAGTAAGACATGGACAGGAAGACAAGTGCCACATGAGCTTATTCAAATGTGGAATTTGAACCCTTGGATCGCCTAGAAGCTGAGAGTAGAATGGTGGATATAGGATGCTGGTGGGAGGGAGGGATGGGGGAGAGGTTGGTAATGGACACTAAACTGCAGTTAGAAAGGAGCAAGAAATGCTTGTGTGATATAAGGAGATGATAGATCATAATACTATATATTTTTAAAATGTAGAAGAAAGAATTTTGAGCTTTTGCTATTAAAATGATACATGTTTGAGGACAAAATTTGTGATTTAAACTATACACAAAATATATAAGTACCAAGATATCATATTAATATGCACAATATACTTTTATATATCAGTAAAAAATAAATTAAAAAGCAAAAATAAATGGTTGGAATATTAAAATTATAAATTGTTATTTCTATTCAAGAATCCAATTTTTGTTACACAAAATCAGGCATTGGCACATACTGTGATTGTTTGCTTCAGGAAATGGTAGCTGAGCTATAAGTTATGTGGCACTGTGGTATGAAAACACTGGACTGGAAATCAGAAAACCTATGATCTAATTCTAGTTCAAGCACTTTTTAAATTTTACTTAGCCTTGAATACATCAATTACCTTCATAAGTCTGACTTATTCTGCATATACATATGAAAAATAAGAACTAAATTACTGAAGTTTACAAAAATTAAATTATAAGAATATTTCAGATTTTTAAAAGCTTGAAACAGTGTAGTATTTCCTTTCCTCTTGGTTATTGTTTCCTATGCTAACATCACCATTCTAGCTAGTGATGAATGTAGACACTGTATGGGATGTTGTTTTAAACACTATGACTCCACTGAGTATCCTTTTAACTTGCAGTAAACATTAGCACTTACTCATCAAGTTCACCTTTCAATTTTATTTTAAGTACGTCAGGGCCTGATATGTGCATCTACCATTATTTCTCTTTGATAATAACAAACTGAAAAGGTTATGAAGGGAAGAAAACATATTTTTATCATCATTTTTTTATACCTGACACAGTGCCTGGTAGATAATTTAAAATTAGTTTATTGATTGAATAAGAATAACTGTAGCACAATTTAATTAATTGAAATAGAGAATATGATTCTGTAGGGTTGGAGAAAAAAAGCTTCATAATGTGAGGCTTGAGGTTTCATTCCTGACCGGCTTGGTTTCTTCCTTCCATTCCTTCCTTCCTTCCTTGGTCTCTTCCCTCCCCTTCTCTCTCCCCTCCCCTTCACACGCGCCCTCCCTCCCTCCCTCTCTCCTTTCCCTTTTTAGTACTGGGGATTGAGGCCAGGGGCTCTTAAGCACTGAGCCACGTTCCTAGTCTTTTTATTTTTTAATTTTGAAACAGGGTCTCGCTAAGTTGCTGAGGTGGGCTTTGAACTTGTGATCCTCCTGCTTCAGCCTCTTGAGCCACTGGGATTACAGGCATGTGGCACCACACCCAGAATCCTTGGTTATTTTACTTAACCTCTGGATTTCTGCCTCTTTATCTGTAGACTAAAGGCTTAACTGACAAATTATAAAATTATCATTATGCACTTTTCTACTTTACCTATTTAAACTGCTTGGTAATATTAAAATTCTTTAGAAATGACAATAAAATGATTCAGACAAGTGCCTTGAAATTTTATTCTTTACTCCAAAACTGTCTGTGTTGATCAGCTTTCTGTCACAATCACAAATATCTGTGAGAATCAACTTGTAAAGGAAAAAGGTTTATTTCAGCTCACAGTGTTGGGTAGGCTCTGCTTGCTTCCTGTGGCTTCCCTAGGTAGGAATTGTTCATTGCAGGCTTCCCTCCCTTTCTGGAGTCTCCACTGAAGATTTGGCTTCACTCTAACAACTCTGTGCCTCATCCTGTCAGGGTCAAGAATAGGAACTCTGGCCCTGCAGTCCACTGATTGGCCTCCCAGGCTTTCCTTTGAAATCTCAGTGTAAGTCTCCATGACCTTTCGCATTCTGCCTCCCTGGAGAACGAGAATTACATGGACAATGCTAAAGTCTGCCGCTGATGTGCGCTGTCCTTGTGCCTACTTGAACCCTGACTACAGTGGCCTCTGAGTGCCTTACTGGCTTAGGTGATCTGGGCAAAAATAATACCCTAGGGCTCTCTTAAAAAGACTCTTCCCTGGAAAATCTTTGAAACTTACATTTCTATATCTCTGAGCTTGTGATGGCTGGCATTAGTGACTCCTGAGATGACCTCAAATATCTTTCATATTGTCCAAATGCAATAAGAAAATTTTATTGGCTTATTTTTATGGGCATTAATTCCTACACCCTATAATCATTGAATTTTGGCCATACCCTTCTGTGGAATTCTTTTCTAGACAAGCTAAGTTCCAATTTCTTTTTGACTTGAAAGGTTTTATTTCTCAACATTTTTATTATTGCATCATAGTTATACATAATAGTGTGGTTCATTTTGACATATTCATAAATGCATATAGCATAGGTCCATTTCAGTCCCTGGA
>PVKS010052616.1:0-10692 GCA_004027875.1 Aplodontia rufa
TGGGAACCGGGGGTGGTGAGGGGGGTGAGTGCCAATGGCCAGAACACAGGACCTGCATCTTCTACCGCTGCTGATCTCTCTGATGTCTCTGCTGATCTCTCCAGTTCTATGCTTCTTCTCTGCTTTCCTCTTTCAGGACAGGGCTGCTTTCCTCCTGGCTGCCTTCTTCTCTGGTTCTATGCTTTCTTCCTTCAGGACATTGCTGCTTGCTTGCTTGCTCTACCTGACTAATCGCTACTCTGTTTATCCATTACAACAACCAATAGGGGTACAGTGCAAACACATTTATCCAATTGTAACAAATGAGTGGCCCAATAGCTTAGTCATGCGGTCAGGCAATTTGCTAATTACAAGCCAGCTGGGCCTCTCAAAGTTGTTTACCACTAATTCTTTTACAAGCCAGCTGGGCCTCATGTTGGGGGATCCCAACAGAGAGGTACAGTGAGAAAAAGAGAAAGAGAGAATCAATTTTTTATTTAGTTTTTCATGTGGCTTTCATGGCTCCGAGACTTCATTTTGTACATGGTGCTGGGGTTTGAACTCATGTACTTAGGCATGCTGGGCAAGCGCCATAACCACTGAGCTACTGCTCCGGCTCCTAGATTTTCTTTTTTAAAGTGTTATTTTAATTGTCACAACTAAGAGGGAAGTACTGTAGTCTCCAGTATATACATTCTGTAGAAGAGTAAGGAGCTTGCCCCAGAGTGGTGACTAGGAAGTGAAGCCAAAGTCAGCCTGACACCAGAGTCCACTTTGCTACATTTTGTTATTTGTTCACAAATATTTTCTGCGCTCCCTATGGGAATTATACTTCTTGCCCTGTCAATGTAAGGCTGGGCCATATCACTTGTGTCAATGAAATGTGAGTGGAAGCGATGTGTGCCACCTTCCAGGGCGAAGATGTAAGAGCCAACGTTTGTTTCGGTGGATTCTCTTTCCTCTGCTCTAAAGTTAGGGTGTCTCAGACGGGATTACTCCTTTAGCTTGGATCCAACTTTGAGCTCTTACTAGCTTTGTTTACCTGGAGTTCTGCAACTTCTTAACCAGCTTTGGAGTTCTCATAAAAGTAATTTGATATTGTGTTTGTTTTAAAAATCAACTTCACTTATTCATCTGGACTTTGTTTCTCTGACACTTAGTTGTGTATGTGGTGCTGAGGTTTGAACCCAGGTCCTTGCACATGCCAGGCAAGTGCTCCAACCACTGAGCCACTGCTCCAGCCCTTTGATACTGTTTTAACTCAGTGTCTCTGTGAGAGAAAAGCTTCTTACTCTGCCATATTGCTGATGTCATACATATTTAGATTCTCTTTTAATTTAATACTTTACAATTCTACAAATTAAAACAGACTTAGAAATCTTTTGTTATATTCATTCCTAAAATCTTATAGTTTTTTTTTTTTAAAGAGAGAGGGATAGTGAGAGAGACAGAGAAAGAGGGAAACAACTTTATTTAGTTTTTCACATGGCTTTTGTTGCTCCAACACTTAGTTGTGTACGTGGTGCTGGGGTTGGAACCCTAGTCTTCGTGCTTGCCAGGCAAGCGCTGAAACCACTGAGCCACTGCTCTAGCCCCAAATCTCATAGTTTTTGTTGATAATGAATGACATTCATTTTTTTTCAACTTACTGAATGGAAGCCTTATTAATTTTGATAGTTTATCTGTAGATTCTCATGGATTCTCTGGGCAATCAGCGCATCTCTAAATTGAGAAAAGTTTATCTTTTCCTTTTTAATTCTTATGCAACTCTCTTCCATATCGTAATGTATTAGAATAGTACTAGAACCGTATAGAATAGCAGGAGCATTATTAGGCATCTGTACATTGCCTTCCATAAATGGGATTACTTAAAAGTCTACCATAAAGTATATTTACAGTAGTTTTCCAGTATTTGGCAGGTTTAGGAAATTCTTTGCCTGATTTGCCAGTAGTGTTTATTTTGAAAGAATATTGTATTTCCCAAAGTACTTTAAAAAAAAAAAGAGAGACAAAGACAAGGAGAGTCAATTTTATTTATTTTATCCATCTGGCTTTTGTTTATCTGACAGTTGTATATGTGGTACTGGGGTTTGAACCCAGGTCCTCACAAATGCCAGGCAAGCGCTCTACAGCTGAGCCATCCCTCTAGCCCCAGGTATGATAGACTTTGTTATTAAACATCCTTGGAGTTGTATTACAGTTTAATCATAGTATGATTTTTTATATATCCTGGATTTAATTTTTGCATCTGTATTCTTAGTGATGTTAGTTTATAATGTTCATTTCTTGTTTGGGTATCAAAATGGTATTTGCTTCATAAAATGGGTTGGGTGGGTTCATCTATTTCTGTTTTCTAGAAAATTTTGAAGATTTGGCCAAGCTGACTTGTAAAAATAAAAAATATTTCAACCTGGTATTTTGGGGTAGGGTGGAGAAGAAGGAAATATTTTTGATCACCATGTTTAATATTTCTATCTGTCAGGGCTGGATCTGTGGCTCAGTGGTGATTGGAGTATTTTCCTGGAATGTACAAGGACCCAGGTTTGAACCCCAGCACCAAGTGTTGGAGAAACAAAAACCAGAGGAAAAAATAAATAAAATTAGTTTTCTATTTCTCTCCCCTCTCTCTCTAAAATTTTTTTCTATTTCTCCCAGAGTCAATGATATTTGTTTTATGTGTGTGTATATTCTGTGTGTGTGTGTGTGTGTGTGTGTGTGTGTGGTATTGATGGTTGAACCCAGGGCCTTGGGCATGCTAGACAAGGACTCTTCTACTGAGATACATTCCCAGCACCCCCTTTTTTAAAAATTTCATTTTTTGAGATACGGTCTCTCTAAGTTGCCCAGGCTGGCCCTGCCTCAGCCTCCAGAATAACTGGGATTACAGGCATACACCACAGGGACCAGTATATGTGTGTGTACAGGGATTGTACCAGAGATTGAACCCAGGGGTGCTTAACCGCTGAGCCACCTCCCCAGCAACTCCCACCCCCCCTTTTTTTAAGAAGAAGAGAGAGAGAAAAAGAGAATGAATTTTATTTATTTTTCTAAGTTTCTAACAGATGTGTATGTGGTGCTGGGTTTTGAACTTGGGTCCTTGCACATGCGAGGCAAGTGTGACACCACTGAGCCACCACTCCAGTGTGCCCTCCTCCTGCCAGCCCTTTTTTATATTTTATTTTGAGACAGGGTCTTGTGAAGTTGCTTAGGGCCTCCTAAGTTGCTGAGACTGGCTTTGAAGTAGGGATCTTCCTGTCCTAGCCTTGGTTGCTGGGATTACAGGCATGCATACCACACCTGGCTCATATTTCTTTTCAGTTTGTTGTGCTGTTTTTATGTTTTTTCTCTTCCTTAATGGTGGCAATAACATTAATAGCAATTTTTTGTGAGGGTGGGGGAGGGAGATACTGGGGATGGAACATGATGCTGGGCAAGTGCTCTACCACTGAGCTACATCCCCAGCCCACAAAAATTTCATTTCAAACACAAAAAAGTCAAGTAACTTGTTCAAGGTAAAAAAAAAAAAATCCAGTAAGTGGTTGAGTGGGATATATGAATCCAGACAGACGCGTTCCAGAGGCTATCTTAACCACCATTTCATTCTGGTCTGTTCTAAAGTATACTGGTTGCTGAAGGTGTGCCTGCTTAGCTTCTACTTCTGCTCAACGAATGTACAGAAATAGCAACTTCACACTTTACTCTCACATCACAAGTGGAAGAGATGTTCAGAATAGGTATTCATTAGCCCATTCCACGTTTGGTGGTTGATTGTTGAAGTTGAGTAGAGACAGGTGCAGGCTTGAAGAGATCATCAAGTTTTTCTCCTTGCATTCTCAGTCTGGGTCTCTTTTATGTGGGAATCTATGTAGTATGAAGCTCAGGTGCTTCTTCTTTTGTTGGAGCCCTGAGGAACCACGCCTTTTGCTGGGTAGCTTCTTGGCTGAGTGAGTGCTATGAATGTGTAGCCACGGCCACTAATCCCTCTGCTTTTTAAGGCAGTGAATGAAGATTTGATACATTTCTGAAAGATTGCTGATCCTCATTAAAATGTCTTGCTTCCTTTTGCCTGTTGAAAAGCATGTCTAGGGCTGTTTTATAATATGGAAATAATTAGGCAGTGTAAATAATGACATAAGCCATAGAGCCAACCAAGAGCTTTTCATCTTTTTTCTTAATTGTCCTCATTTTTAGAAACATATTTGTATTACTGCTTCATTTACTGGCGTATTGTTTGCAAATATTATTATAAGGCTATGTAAAAGGACAAAGTCAGACCCAGCAAACACCAAATAGTTATTAGTTTGCTGAGTCTCATGGAAAAAAAAAAAGACAAAAACACAACTAGATCTCAAATTTGCTATCAGAGAAATTATTATTATTACTATTATTATTAGATACCAGGGTTTGAACCCAGGGGTGATTAACTACTGAGCTATATATCCTCAACCCTTTCTTAATTTGAAACAGGGTCCTGATAAGTTGCTTAGGATCTTGCTAAGTTGCTGAGGCTGACTTTGAACTTATGATCCTTCTGCCTCAGCCTCCCCAGTTGCTGGGATTGCAGGCATTCACCACTGCACCTGGCAGAGAAATTATTTTTTTTTTAAAGAGAGAGGGACAGTGAGAGAGAGAATCAATTTTATTTAGTTTTTTAAGTGGCTTTCGTTGCTGTGACAATTAGTTGTGTATGTGGTGATGGGGTTTGAACTCTCATCCTTGCGCATGCCAGGCGGCGCCATAACCTCTGAGCTCCAGCCCAAGAAATTATTATTGGTTTTTTTTCTTTTTTTTTTTTTTGAGAGAGAAAGAAACAATTTTTATTTAGTTTTTCATGTGACTCTCGTTGCTCCGAGACATTGTTTTTTAAGTGGTGTTGGAATTTGAACTCGCGTACTCACTCATGCCGGGCAAGTGCCGTAACCACTGAGCCACTGCTCCAGCCCCAAGAAATTATTTTTAAATGAACCTTTTTGTTATAGACACAATATAGCTCATTTTAGAAAATAGAGAAAATAAAATTACTTCTTGGGGCTGGAGCAGTGGCTCAGTGGTTACGGAGCTTGCCTGGCATGTACGAGGATGCGGGTTCGAACCCCAGGACCACATACACAGTGAAGTGTCAGAGCAATGAAAACCACATGAAAAACTAAATAAAATTGATTCTCACTGACCCTCTGTCCCTTAAAAAAAGTTTTTTTTTTTAAAAGAAAGAAGAGAGTGAGAAAGAGAGAAGGAGAATCAGTTTTATTTATTTTTTTCACCTGGTCTTTGTTTCTCTGATACTTAGTGTATATGTGGTGCTGGGGTTTGAACCCGGGCCTTTGTACATGCCAGGCAAGCACTCTACCGCTGAGCCACTGCTCTAGCCCCTCTAGCTATCATTTCTATTTTCATTATTTTGGGTACTGGGAATTGAACTCAGGGTGCTTTACCACTGAGATACATCCCCAACCCTTTGAATTATTTTTTAATTTTGATGACCATACTACCAAAAGCATTATCCATATTCAGTGCAATCCCTGTCATCATACCAATGACATTCTTCACAGATCTAGAAAAAAAATAGTTCTAAAATTTGTTTGGGCTGGGCATGGTGGTGCACAACTATAATCCCAGTGGCTTAGGAGGCTGAAGCTGATAAGTTCAAAGCCAGCCTCAGGAATTTAGTGAGGAGCTAAGCAACTAAGCCAGACCCTGTCTCAATATAAAAAAATAAAAGGGACTGGAGGTGTGGCTCAGTGGTTAAGTGCTCTTGGGTTTAATCCCTGGTGCGTGCATGCGAGGACACACACACACACACACACACACACACACACACACACACACAAATTGTTTGGAAGAATAAGAAATCCAGAATATCCTGAGTAAGAAGAGCAATGTGGGAGGCATAATACCAGACCTCACTACAGTGCTGTAGTAACAAAACCAGGATGGTATTGACACCAAAGCAGACATGAAGATCAATGGACTGGAACGGAAGACACAGACAGACCCAGGTAGACACAGTCATCTGATGCTTGACAAAGGTGCCAAGAATATACATTGGAGGAAAGATTGCCTTTTTAACAAGTGGTGCTGGGAAAACTGGATATTCGTATGTAAGAGAATGAAACTTGATCCCTATATCTCACCCTGCACAGAAGTCAACTCAAAGTGGATCAAAGACCCTGGAATTAGACCAGAAACTGCAACTTCTAGATTCAGCACTCCAACAGATTGGCACAGGCATCAACCTCCATAGAAAGACTCCTCAAACACAAGAAATAAACTCAAGAATCAATGAGTGGACAGCACCAAATTAAAAAGCAACATAGTGAAGGAAACAAGAGCATGAAGTGAGCCAACGCATGACAGAGGGTCTTTGCCATGTACCCCTCAGGGAATCAGTACCCAGAATACATAAAGAACTGGAAAACTTAACATACGCACGCACCCCAACTAATCAATGAGCAAAAAGAACCCAACAGATATTTCTCAAAAGAAGAAATAGGGGCTGGAGCGGTGGCTCAGCAGTTTCGGCGCTTGCCTAGCAAGCACGAGGACCCAAGTTCAAACCCCAGCACCACGTACACAACTAAGTGTTGGAGCAACGAAGGCCACGTGAAAAACTAAATAAAAAGTTGTTTCTCTCTTTCTCTGTCTCTCTCACTGTCCCTCTCTCTTTAAAAAAAAAGAAGAAATAAAGGCAGGCATGGGGGTGCTCACCTGTAATCCCAACTCGTGAGGTTGACTGAGGCAGGAGGATTGTAAATTCAAGGCCAGCCTCAGCAACTTAGCAAGGCCCTAAGTAGCTTTGTGAGATCTCATCTCAAAAGAAAAAAATAAAAAGGTCTGGGGATGTGACTCAGTGGTAAAGCACCCAGGGTTCAACCCTCAGTACAAAAAGAAAAGTATATAAATAAAAGAAGATGATGAAGAAGAAATACAAATAGCTAATAAATATGTGAAAACATGTTCAACATCTCTAACAATAAGGAAATGCATTGAGAGGGCTGGAGTGGTGGCTTAGTGGTTGTGGCACTTGCCTGGCATGTGTGAGGACTCCATTTCTAACCCCAGCACCACGTACATAACAAAATATTGGAGCAGTGAAAGTCACATGAAAAACTAAATATAATTGAGTCTCTCTCTTTCACACTGTCCCTCTCTCTTAAAAGAAATAAATAAATAAAACTACATTGAGGGGCAGGAGCATCGGCTCAGCCGTTGAAGTGCTTGCCTGGCATGCATGACGTCCCGGGTTTAAACCCTACAAGCACAACTAAGGGTCAAAGAAACAAAAGCCAGATGGACTGGAGCCGTGGCTCAGTGGGTACAGTGCTTGCCTGGCAAGCTCAAGTATGCGAGTTCAAACCTCAGCACCACATGCACAACAAATTGTCGGAGCAACTATAGGGATGCAGCCACATCAATGTTTATAGCAATGCAATTTGTAATAGCCAAGCTATGGAACCAAACTGGGTGTCTGTCATCAGATGAGTAGATAAAGAAAATGTAGCATATATACATAATGGAGTTTTACTCAGCCATAAAAAATGAAATTATGGTAATTGCTTATAAGTGGATGGAACTATAGAACATCATGCTAAGTGAAATAGTCCAGACACAAAAAGCCAAGGGTTAAGTGCTTTCTCTGATCTGTGGAAGCTAGATAGAAGTGTGGGGATATGGATTCCATGAAAACAGAAGAGAGCTCTGCGGAGAAGAGGAAGGGAATTGAGTGGGAGGGAGGAAGAACAGGAGAAGGGAGGAACGGTGGAATGAATCTGACCAAGCTTTCCTATGTACATTCATGAATATACCATGGTGAATTTCATCCTTATGTATATCCACAAGGCACTAATTAAAAAAAATTAAGTAGGAGTAAGATCACTAGAGTAAAGGAAAAGGGTGAGGTAGGGAGGGGTGGGAAAGAGGAAGTACTAGGGACTGAATTGGAGCAAATTATATTACATACATGTGTAATTATGTGAAAATGAACCCTAATATTTTGTATAACTAAATGTACTAAAAATAATAAAAATATATACTTTTAAAGTGAATTTTTCTTTTAAATTCGAAATAGGGTTTTGCCAAAGTGCTGAGGCTGGCCTTGAACTTGTGATTCTTCTGCCTTAGCCTCTCAGATTGCTGGGATTACAATTATGCACCCTGTGTCTGACTCTAGTCACATTTTTTTTTTTTAAAGAGAGAAAGAGAGGATCAATTTTATTTATTTTTTTTTCATCTGGACTTTGTTTCTCTAACACTTAGTTGTTTATGTGGTGCTGGGGTTTGAGCCTGGGTCCTCCCGCATGTGGGGCAAGTGCTCCAACTGCTGAGCCACTGCTCCAGTCCTAGTCATAATTTTTTTAATGACTAAATCATTTTTCAAGATGTGTTATGTACCTCAGTGGTACAGCATGTGCTTAGCATGCTCGAGTCTCTGGGTTCAGTCCCCAGCACTACAGACACACACAGAGGTACAGCATTAACTAATTATTTTTCTATTAATAGACATTTAGTTGTGTCTCCCATTATTATGAATAGCAGTATAGTTTAGTGGTTAGGTGCAAATTATTTGATCTTTTAAAAAATAATAGGGGCTAGAGAGGTAGCTCAGCAGTAAAGTGCTTGCCTGGCATGCATAAGGACCTGGGTTTGATCCCCAGCACCACATACACAACTAAGTGGAGGAAAAACAAAAACCAGATGAAAAAAGTTTTTAAAACTTAACTCTTAAAACAAACAAACAAAAATAAAACCCAACAAAACCTAGCTGGGCAGTGGTGCACGCCTATAATCCCAGCAGGTTGGGAGGCAAAGGCAGGAGGATCACAAGTTCAAAGCCAGCTTCCGCAACTTAATGAGGCCCTTAGCAACTTAGACCCTATCTCAAAATAAAAAATAAAAAGGTCTGGGGATGTGACTCAGTGGTTAAGTGCTCCTGGGTTCAATCCTTGCTACAAAACAAAAACAATAACAAAAAAATCCCCTACATGATAAAGTTGTTTTGTGAGCTAGTTGAAGTAACACATACAGCACAATGGTAATTCTGAATACCTACTTCTCAATATGTGCTAATTAGTGTTAATGTTACTGGAATGAATATCTTAATGCATGTAGCTTTTTATTTAATGGAAATTTTTAAGACCAATTTCCTGAAGTAAAATTAATTTGATCAGAGTATATGAATATTTTTAGTGCTTTTGAAATTGCTTTTTCAAAAAATTGTATCATGGGGCTGGAGCAGTGGCTCAGCAATTATGGTGCTTGCCTGGCATGTGTGAGGATGCGGGTTCAAACCCCAGCACCATGTACAAAACAAAGTGTGAGAGCAACCAAAGCCACATGAAAAACTAAATAAAATTGATTCTCTCTCTCTCTTTAAAAAAAATAAAAATAAAAAGTTGTATCATGTAATAGTAGTATCATGTAATTGATATCTTGTGGTAAAGATATCAATGCCATTAAACTTTGCTAGCATTGGGAATTTCAATTACTTAAAATATTCTAACTCAGTAGTTAATGAAATGGTATATAGTTTTAATTTTTATTGATTTTACCTTTTAAGAAGTATTTGTTGGGGCTGGAGTGGTGGCTCGGCAGTTATGGTGCTTGCCTGCCATGTGCAAGTACGCGGGTTCAAACCCCAGCACCATGTACACAATGAAGTTTTGGAGCAGCAGAGGCCACATGAAAACTGAATAAAGTTGATTTCTCTCTCACTCGCTGTCCCTATTTCTTTTTTTTTTTTTTTTAAGTATTTGTCATGTCTATTTTCTGTTTCCTGAAGTTTTCCAATGTTAGGAATGAGCTTCTAGGATGAAATTGAAAATCATTTCAGTCATTAACTGTACAAATTTTATTTTTAGGCTTGACACCATAAGGTACACATCATTGAAATTCGGTTTTACTCTTGTTCCAAGATATATTGTTGGGCCCAGTGTGGTGTGCAAGCCTGTAATCCCAGCTACTCAGGAAGTTGAGGTAGGAGAATCACAAGTTTGAGACCAGCCTCAGTGATTTAATAAGACCTTGTCTTAACATAAAATTAACAAGGGCTAGGAATGTAGCTCAGTGGTAAAGCACCACTGGGTTTATTCCTTAGTACTAAAGAGAGGGGAAAGAGAGAGAGAGAGAGAGAGAGAAAGAATTGGCTATGAAGTGAAAGTGGTGTAATATATTAATTTCCAGGCTGGGGGCAGTGGGGCATGGCTGTAATCCCAGTGACTCCAGAGGTTGAGGCAGAAGGATCTCAAATTCAAGGCCAAGCCGTAGCAATTTAGTGAGACCCCATCTCAAAATTAGGACCGGGGATGTAACTCAGTGGTAAAGCAACCCCTGAATTTGTTCCCCAATAACACACACATACACACAAAGTATTGATTTCCTAAATCTCATTTTTTCCCTAATACTCTGACATAAGGTAATCACCATGGAGCTTCTTGAAGAATTAGATATTATATAAAAATACTTTTTAAACAATAGCTATTTGGACTGGGAGTTGTGGCGCATGCCGGTAATCCCAGTAGCTTGGAAGGCTAAGGTAGAAGGATTGTAAGTTCAAAGTCAGCCTCAGCCTCAGCAACTTAGCAAGACCATGTCTCAAAAAAAAAAAAAAAAAAAAAGGAGGGGTTGGGGATTTAGCTCAGTGGCAGAGTGCTTGACTAGTATACACAAGGCCCTTAGCCCTGAAAAAAAAAAAAAAAGGACTGAGGATGTGGCTCAGTC
>PVKS010052617.1:0-10689 GCA_004027875.1 Aplodontia rufa
CACACATTTCTGTTGGGAACGTGTATCTATATGTTTCTGAATGAGATTCCTGGGTCAAGAGGTATTCCTAACTCAACTTCACAGATTCTATCAGAATAGTTTTCTAAAGTGGTTGAACAAATTTATACTCCCTCCAAAAACGTTTTAACAGTTTCATTTGATCAGCATACTCACTAAGATTTGGTGTTTTTTGTCCTTTCTAATTTAGCCATTCTAGGGGGTATGAAGAAAAGTATCACGTTGCATTAACTTGTGTTTTCCTAATAACGATAAACAGAGCACCTTTTTTATACAATATGACCTAAGTCTTTTATCCATTTATCATTCAAGATGTTTTTCTTTTTTCTTAAAGGAGTTCTTTGTGGCTGGAGCGATGGCTCAGCAGTTACAGCACTTGCCTGGCATGCGTAAGTACACGGGTTCAAACCCCATCACCTCGTACACAACCAAGTGTCAGAGCAACAAAAGCCATGTGAAAAACTCAATAAAAATTGATTCTCTGGGGCTGGAGTGGTGGCTCAGTGGTTTCGGCGCTTGCCTGGCAAGCACAGGGACCCGGGTTCAAACCCCAGCACCACGTACACAGCTGAATGCTAGAGCAACTAAGGCCATGTGAAAAACTAAATAAAGCTGTTTCTCTCTTTCTCTGTCTCTCTCACTGTCCTTCTCTTTTTAAATTAAAAAAAGGAGTTCTTTGTATATTCTTGAGACAAGTCCTTTTAAGATATTTTTTATTTTATTCTAGTTCTTTCTTTGAAATCCTCTATATTAATTTGGTAAAATTATACATATCTATTTCTAGATTCAGCCTCCTAAACTGACTGAATTGCTCATAATTCTTAATTACATCGTAAATAAATCCTTATACTTCCCATGTTCACCTTGTCTCACTTTTCCTGGTTTACTTTTTCTCATCTGTATTCAACTTAACTCCTTGGTTCTGAATAGAAAGTGCATACATAAGGAAAGGACAGTATGATTAAGTGCAATCAGACACTAGAAACCAAAAGAACTGAATTCTGATATTAAGAGCTGTGTTTGACACTGAGAAAATCAACTAACCTCTCTGGACTTCAATTTCCTCTTCTTTATAATGAAAGGGTTAGAATAAATGATCAAAATCCATGTTAACCTAAGAATCTGTTTTACTTTCAAGAGCAGTGAACTCCACACCTGTCTACTCATAATTAGTGCATGTGTGTGTGTGTACTCTTTGTTCTTTAAAATAAACATCTTTCACCCAAAGACAGTCTCTTGATTCTTTAAAATAGTGTTTCCTTGAGACTGGAACAGTGGCTGAGTGGTTGGAGAGCTTGCCTGGCATGTGCATGGACCCAGGTTCAAAACCCTGTACTACATACACAATTAAGTGTTATAGAAACAAAGTCCAGATGAAAGAAACATAATTGATCTTTTTCTCTTTCTTTAAAAATAAAAAAAATAGTGTTTCTTTAATCTGTAAAACAATAGCTTTTCAGTTACTGATTGAATGAATCCTTTTCCCTGTTTTTTTTGAGAGTGAGAAAAGAATCAATTTTATTTAATTTTTTGTTACTCTGACACCAAGTTGTGTATGTAGCGCTGGGATGCTGGGATTCAAACCCAGGACCTCACACACGCCAGGCAAGTGAGATACCACTGAGCCACCACTCCAGCCCCTGCTGGGTCTTAAGAAGCCTGAAACATGGGGCTGGAGTGGTGGCTCAGCGGTTATGGCACTTGCCTGGCATGCACAAGGATGCGGGTTTGAACCCCAGCACCATGTACACAATGAAGTGTTGGAACAATGAATGCCACATAAAAAAGTAAAATTGATTTTTTCTCTCTCACTGTCCTTGTCTCTCTTAAAAAAAAAAAAAAGCCCCACCTTTATCTCCTCAGCTATGAGTATTATTTGAGTGCACAACAGTCTAATCTCTCAAGTGATTCTGTATGGCTACCAGTCCTGATCAATCTGTATGTATGTGTTGGGAGTTATTTTTCTGGTCCTTGTGGGCACAGTTTGTTATGGAAGATTGATAAAGTTGGCTGCCAATGACTGATGGAAGTACCCTAGTTTCGTTGCACCACAGGTACAATTGAGATGTGTGTCCTTCTCTAGCTCCCAGAAGTCAACTTACCAGTAGAAATACATTGCATAGTCCAAAAGTATTAATTTGCTTAATAACAAAAACTTATATTGGTTTCTTTCTTCTGTCCCAATTCATTACTCCTCTATTGATGTTTCCTGGGACCATCTTCCAAATAAACTATCTAAACTCAAATACTTGTCTCGAGTCAACTTCTGAGGGGAACTAAAACTAATTTATTAAAACAACTTCAGTATAATTTTATCATATCACTTTAGAGAATGTGCTATGCTCTTATGCTGTAGCAATCCATTAAAATTAATATGATGAAGATACTGGGATATTATCTAAAAGACTTAAAAACTACCCACTCTATAATGAATATGCCTTTCTGTGAATTCTTAAAAATTCTTCTACATAAACATGGCACTCAGTAGTAATATGCTGTCCTTTGCACCCTATTTTTTCACTCCTTTGGAAATACAACATTCAAGGAAATAAAACATACCCTAGATAACATATTGGATAGCTACAGTAAATGTTGCTCATTTCTACCTTGGATCTAAAATCATTTGGCTTGCAAAGGCATGAATTACAAGGCTTTAGTTCCCGTGCCAGAAACTGGAGTACCACTGATCTTTTTTTTAGAGAGAGAGGGACAATGAGAAAGAGAAAATCAATTTATTTAGTTTTTCATATGGCCTTCTTTGCTCCAACACTTTGTTGTGTATGTGCTGTTGGGGTTCAAACCCGTGTACTCACATATGCCAGGCTGGGGCCGTTGATCTTTTTTTTTTTTTTTTTTTAAAGAAAGAGGGACAGTGAGAAAGAGAGAGAAAGAGAGAAGCAATTTTTATTTAGTTTTTCATGTGACTTTTGTTCCTCTGACACTTTGTTGTGTACGTGGTGCTGGGGTTTGAACTCGTGTAAGCACCACAACGGCGAGCCACTGCTCCAACTCCCCTTGTTGATCTCTTTTAATTTACAAGTGAATTTTTAGAAATTCAAAGTAACCATCAGAATGGGATGAAATTCTGTGTACTCTACTTTCAAATTACTATAGGATATGATGATAGGACATCACTATAGTGGGGGTCCCAATTCAATCTTTAGGATCTTAACTAACAATTTATAAAGAAAGGAAGAAATAAAAAAATTAAAAATGTTGTACTGAAATGATAAGCCAAATACAACAAGGTGGAATGTTTTCTAGCAGATCTCCCCCCACACAAAAAAAGAAAAAATATTTAATTTAAATCTACTTTTTATTCTTTCATAGATTTTAATAATTATACATAACTTTTGACATAAAGAGAGTGAAATCTCAAGGTTAAGGAGGCAATGCACATGGCCTCTTCTATTCATTCATCAGGACAAAAGGAAATTTCCAAAGGGAACAATATGTTAAATTTAACACTGGAAAAATACATATGAAACTTGGTTAACTGGTTGCATTTAGGACCAGACACAATACAATAAATACAGAACTACACAATATTTTTAAAAGATTATTATAATTTTAACACATCCTTACCAAAGAAATACTATCAGTGACTAATCTGAAATTCTACAACATATAGGTGAAGGGACACTTACAATGAATATCCAAGCATAGTTTCTCTAGCATCTTCACAATTATACATCAATATTCTTAAAAGGAGGAAGAATGCAGGTCTCAAATTCAGAACAACAAAAAACAAACTTGGTCAACTAGTTTCTTCATGTCATTCATTATGATCACAATCCTAGCTTGCTGGTAGGTTTAACAGAAGTTTTTGAAATCCTTTTAATTTCCACTAGTCTTTAGGGCCTCTTAGTAGAGGTCACATTGGAAGCAAACTGATTAAGCAGCACCATTAAGTCTACATCTCAACAAATCATTGCATAATTCTTATCTGTCAATATACTGAAAGGTTAAAAAAGGTTCTATGGAAGAATATCTTTCCTGAATAGCAAGCTACTGTAAAAACATGCACTCTGCGAGGATTTACACAAAACTGTATCTGAATTCTCTACTGAATGCATCTTTCCTTAACAGACTAAAAGAAACACATTACCCCCAAATTTAAATAACATACTGAAACTAAAACAAATACTTTATTTATGCTATTACATTTGTGTATTTGAGATCATTAGACATGTTCACATACCCTACCCTTTCCTATTTCCAAAAGGGAAGGAATGGTGCCACCACTATTGGTCAGAAAGAGTTAATGGGAAACTGTTGCTCTCAGGCTGTTCTGCAGTATGGCCTAGTATACGAACACAGGGATTATTATTTTTAGACATATACTTAAAAGACAGGATGAAATGATTTTTTTCCCCGACAAGACCCAGATTCTGTTACCAGTAGATGTAAGAATTAACTTTATCACTATTAAACAGAATGGAAATGGTCATGCTACTATGGCCAGAGATATTTTGAGAAACCTTCTAAGTCAGTGAATAAAAAAACACATGAAAGTAATGTTTTGTACAATTGGTAAACTGGTAGTTCAAAAATTCAACAATCAAACAAACATGCAAGCATGTGACACATGTTATTACTTTGTAACAACATAACGCCACTCTGGCCCCAAGAATCACTACAGCCCAGCTGGTTCTTAAAGGGGCAAATAGCCTTTAACCACTACTACATATCTTCTCTGTGGCATTTTACTGATCATCACACTGCCATATGATTCTCAGAAACACAGGCTTCTGAGATGTTTGAGGAAAGAGGATATGATGTGGATCAAGTTTCGGATGATTGCTTTACATGTAATTTAAAAAGAATTTCCTAGTAATGTAGTATATAATAGTCCTTGATATTGAATTTTTCATAGTGAAATAAAGTATGCTCTAACAAGTTGATGTCAATCTAAGTTTGACCACCTGGCTCTTCTTTCATGCTTTGAGGGTACTGATTTGTATATTATGCTGAGCCCCATGAATGCCTGTTTTAAAAACAATATAGTTCCCAGTAGCTTCTCATAAAAATTCCTGATTTAAACTGGGCAAGCAATGCATAATTGGAATATTAACCATCAATGCTTTTAAAAAGTACATATTTCCTGCAAAGTATTTAGTTACTTAGCAAAATGCTAAGCTACGAGTGACCACACAGACATTGAGTCATTTCACAAAGTACCTGTCAAAAGATAAAAATCTGGCTTTTTATTCTAAATCTACTGCAAAGAGAGTATATGCAGTAGTCCTGTTTATAATTTAATGGAGATGAGGAAAGGGCAAACATAGGACAAGGATGGAGTTCACCCCACATACAAGTTTACAGTAGTGTAGCCGTTGTGTATCATATTTACTACATTCATCACTTTGGATAAAGGATCAGGGAGGCCCTTCAAACACTGGAGCAAAGGAATGTTTGCTTTATATATGACCTACTAAATAAACAGCAAAACAGAAGAAAACACACACAGGCACTAGTCTCAAAGCTGCACAATAAAGAAGCAAAGGGTTTGAGATGAGAAATCTAGGAAAATATACACATATGAGCTTGCTGAGGAAAAGGAGGAAAGGTATCAAAGTTCTAATCTTCCAGGCTTCGGAATGCATTCTGCATATCTTCAAGAAGTTGTGCATAGTCACCTTTGATCTTTGCCTCACCATCTTTTAGTGGATCCTAAAAAAAGACATTATAAATTCAATTTACCTTTGAAAAATAATTTTCAGAATGTGTGGTAAGTTCCTTATATTTAAAATATTTTGAGTACTAGGTTAAGTGAGGTACACTAGTAAACCATAGGCAGGAGTCAAAACTAACCACATTTTCCTTTATTTACAGGTAGAAAGGTATAAATGGAATCATACTCCAACCAAATGGAAAGGAAACAAATTTTTGATTTTGAGTTTTGCCTAACTGTGTTCAATGACCAAACCTCAACACTGTGCACAATGTTAGATGGATATGACTGATTGCATATGATAACTGGAAATTAATTTAGTCAAAACAGAATATATTATTCAAGGTCTGGTAGTATCACACTGTGATGCAGAACTGAAATCTGGAATATAATCCTAAAATGCACCATATTTAAAATTCGTATGGAAGGCAACTTAATCGAGTAATATGTATGAGAGACTTTAAAATGCTCAAAGGTCTCTGACCCAATTATTTCACTTCTAGGAAAATACACAAAACCAACTACATAGTTATAGCAATAGTTGGAAATTTCCTAAATGACTAAGAATAAGGAAATATGACTCTCTCAAAGCACACACACACACATACATACACACACACAAAAAAAAACTGTGATGTTAATCTGATACAATGAGCATGTCAACAGAAAAGATTTCACCTTGAATCACACTATTAGAAATCATTATTATAAGTATAGTTTTCATCCTTTTCCTAAGAATATATCATTTTTAAAAATTTTATTGAATATATCATTTTTAAAGATAAAATTTAGACCAAATTATATATGCAATTTTCTCTTTTTTTTTTTAAAGAGAGAGGGACAATGAGAGACAGAAAGAAAGAATCAATTTTGTTTAGTTTTTCATGTGGCTCTTGTTGCTCCAACATTTCGTTGTATACAGAGTGCTGGGGTTTGAACCTGCATCTTTGTGTATCTGCAGACACACTGCTCCAGCCCCATATCGAATTTTCTGTAAACTGATTTTTTTCATGCTATACTGTAAGTATTTCTTGATGTTTCTGAGTATTTGAAAAAAAATTAATGCCTTTATATATTTTATCTTATGGATATGCCATAAAGTAGTTGGTTCTGTTCATTCTTGGATGACACTTTACAAAGTTCAATAAATTATCTTTTACATATATCCACAGGAAAAAAATCTCTAGGATGCAGGTATAGTTCAGTGATAGAATGCCTACCCGGCATGGCACACCGGTTCAAACCCCAGCACCACATACACAACGATGTGTCAGAGCAACCAAAGCCACATGAAAAACTAAATAAAATTCTCTTTCACTCACTGTCCCTCTCTCTTAAAAAAAAAAAAAAAAAAAAAGAGACCTTGAGTTTTATTACCAGCACAAGAAAATGAAACAAAATAAAACAAAATTTTTTTCCCTCCATGGTTCATTTATCGCAAAGTGAAGACAGGACCCAAAGGTTGTATTTTTAAATTCTTAATACAGTGAGTGTCTACTTACACAAATTTATATTTTTAATTCACACTATAAAGAAACATAGACTCTACATATATGCATTACGTAAAAATTTTTATATTATCATTCTCAGTAGGTGATTAGTAAACATGCCTAAATGTCACAACTGAGGAATAATTAAATATAATCCAACTGATCAAATATTTTAAAAACAACCTATACATTTGAGTTTCTATGGTAATTTAATGTAACTACTTATATTTTTATCTCAGTACCTCCCAAAAAACAAAAGGTCACTTAAAAGTTAAAAATAATGTGTACTGGGCTGCAGGGGTGGTTCAATGGTTACACTTAGCTGGCAAGCGCAAGGATATGGGTTTGAACCTCAGTACCACACACACAATAAAGTGTTGGAGTAATGGAAGCCACGTGAAAAACTAAATAAAATTGATTCTGTCTTTCTCTCTAACTGTCCCCTTCTGTCTTTAAAACAAATGTGTACTAGATGATATCTGAAAGAAGTAAACAGAGCAGACATCATTTCACAGGAACACGGGAGCCAGATGTTAATAGGCACTTGAGGTAAGATAATTGCTGCTTGACAATGAATTTAGCTCAAAACTGCCTGGCAGCTAAGACAAAAGAGAAGCAGTCAGCATTTATTTTAGACGTGACATACTATAATTTTTATCACTGGAATTCCTACTTGAATATAACCTTGAGACCTGTTCTGGTTTTATATAGTCTGATCATACGTGAAAATGATAGAAGGAAGTTTCATACGGTAGGTTTGGGACTCAAATATTTCCTATGAAAAAAAGTTACAGCAGAACCAAAATATACCTTGAATTTCATAGAGGAAAGTTTATAGAGGATCTCTCCCATGTGCTCACGGATAATGGACCATGTGATTTTATTGTCACTTTGGGCAGTGGTTTCAACAGCTCTACGGGCCATATCATAGAATGCAATCATGTTGGACAGCATCCCTACTGTCTTGTAGAAAGGGCAGAACCTAGGGCAAATGAAGATAAAAAAATTAACAAAAACAAACTCCAAAGTGAGTTCATACTTTCATTATATAAAATTTTTAGCTATAAGTTACCAAGGAATCAGGTTTTTTATTTAAATATGCAAACTGCTTAAATTTATTGGATGATACATAAGGAAAAAAATAATAATAGAAAACACCAATAAATACTTAATGAGAGTTTTTGGGCAAAGATGCTTCAGTGCTATGGTATGGATGGATATGGAGATATCTATTCTTATAGTTGTTTTGAGGGTGATGTTTATTTTTCTCTTAAAATTGTCAAATAGGAGGAACAATGAAACAGTACTGCTATAATCTAATGACTCTCTTTGTACAATGCAGTTAGGTAGGTAACTCCATTGTAAAATAACTGAGTTGTAAAGACTCCCCGGTAATAAAAGTTAAGGTTTAACGAATAATAGAAAAGTTGGAAATTGAAGTTGTTATTAGTTAATATGACTCCTTTCCCTTTAATGTGTTCATTTTCATTTAGCCAGACCTTTTCATAAAAAAAAAAAAAAAAACAGGGACTGTACATACACATGAGCAAATATTCAATTTCAATCACGCTTGTCCTTATTAGTCCTCTAACACTCTTAAAGATATCTGCATACATAATTTTGTGCATATTCCTATTACACCTTTTCCAAGGGCTTTTTCCTTAGTTGAATTATCTGTGTGGATGGTTTGGTTCCTAAAGCTTCTTAAATTCCCAATTTTAAAGATTTCTGAAGCTTACTGACATACTGGCATATTTTCTGCTTCTCTACGTTGTAGTTAATTCTCCTATTTGCTTAGCTCTCTGGTTCTTATGTGGAACCAAATACGATTTGGAGAAAAGCTAGCCTAGGAGATTTGATCCTCACAGTTTAAAAGAAATAGGAACTTTGAACATGGCACAGTAGCAGCAGAGACAAGAGTGAAGAAAAGCAGGCACTGGGCAGGAGTGGAAGGGGCTGGCAGGGGCAGCTAACAAAGGCTTTGGTAGAAAGAAAGAGATACAGGACTCTTGAAAAATGAGGTAGAAAAGAAGACAATTGGTTAGGCAAAGAGACATGGGCAATAGAAGGAAGTAGCGAACAAAGCTTCTAAGGCGTAATGATCCCCTGGATCTGCACACTAAGCCACAATTTAATCTAGTTGTAGATGGCTGTATGAATGAAAACAGTCATAATTTCACAAATGAGCAAATTGAGACAAGGGGAATTATTTGAACATCAGATGTCTGCTATGATATTACAAAATAAGCTAATATATTGAGTCAGAGTTCATCTGTATGAGAAAAAAGGGTTTGAAAGTATAGGCAGGGGCTGGAGCGGTGGCTCAGCGGTTTCGGCGCTTGCCTAGCAAGCACGAGGACCCGGGTTCAAACCCCAGCACCACGTACACAACTAAGTGTTGGAGCAACAAAAGCCATGTGAAAAACTCAATAAAGTTGTTTCTCCCTTTCTCTGTCTCTCTCACTGTCCCTCTCTCTTTAAAAAAAAAAAAGAAAGTATAAGCAGCTCCTTTGCCAAAACACAATAGAAAAATCCCCAAATAATTAAAGGAAATCAGGAGGGGAGGGAAAGGGGTAGTTCTGGGCAATGAAACTGACCAAATTATATTACATGCTTTTACAAATGTATCACAATGAATCCCATTATTTCACATAATTATAATGCATCAATTAAAAAAAAAAAGAAATCCATATAGCTTACCTGTCATAAGGTGTATATCCATTTTGTTGTAGGAAGTCATCTTTGATAAGTTTTGCTACCTCCAGAGTGATTTTATCAGTTTCTGCTAAAGAAGCCTAGAAGAGTAAAAGATACATTTTAAGAAATTTACTTCCATGATATGAGGACTGATGGTGACAATCAATTAGCAAGCAGAAATAATAAAATCAGCACATTACTCTTAACAAGAAAATATTTTCCCCCCAGTACTGGGGATCAAATTGAGGGGTGTTCTATTATTGAGCTATATCCTCAGTGCTTTTTATTTATTTATTTTTAATTTTGAGAAAGGGTCTTACTAAATTGCCTAGGCTGGCCTCCAATTTGTAATCCTCCTGCCTCAGCTTTCTGAGTTGCTGGGATTATAGTCATGTACTAATAAATTTACTTTATAACTGCTTTTCAACTGTTCTGTTTTTTATTGGGGCAAAAAGTACCATCTTAACTGTTATTAAGAGTTCAGTTTGGGGGCTGGAGCGGTGGTGGCTCAGCAGTTTCGGCGTTTGCCTGGCAAGCCTGAGGACCCAGGTTCAAACCCCAGCACCACGTACACAACTAAGTTTTGGAGCAACGGAGGCCATGTAAAAAACTAAAGTTGTTTCTCTCTTTCTCTGTCTCTCTCACTGTCCCTCTCTCTTAAAAAAAAAAAAAGGAGTTCAGCTTGGTGGTGTTAAGTATATTCACACTGTAGTTAAAATGGATCTTCAAAACTTTTCCATCTTGCAAATCTAAAACTTTATGTCCAAGACACTGATAACCACCATTCTATTTTATGTTTCTATGAATCTA
>PVKS010052618.1:0-10679 GCA_004027875.1 Aplodontia rufa
CCCCCTATTACTCTGAGAGTCACACAATTTGAAGTATTGTTAGGTTAGCCGTCTACCCTCCTGCTTCTCCATATATTCTAGCATCCACAGATGAGAGAAACCATTCGGCCCTTTAGTCTCTGAGATTGGGATACTTCACTTAGCATAATTCTTTCCATCTCCATCCATTTGATATCAAAAGCCATAATATCGTCTTCTCTAATGGCCGAGTAGTGTTCCATTGTATATATGTACCAAAGTTTTTGTATCCACTTGTCGAGTGAGGGGCATCTGGGTTGGTTCCATAGTCTAGCTATAGTAAATTGAGCTGCTGTAAACATTGAGGAACCCACATCACTATAATATGATGATTCTAACTCTTTTGGGAAAATTCCTAGGAGTGGGATAGCTGGGTCATAAGGTGGTTAAATCCTTAATTTTTTGAGGATTCTCCACACTGCTTTCCATAGTGGCTGTACCAGTTTGCAGTCCCTCAATGTTTCTTTGGAAATGCTTTCATTTGACTAGGAGTGGTAGTGGGACCCACCTCCTTCCCTGGGGAATAAGGTAAAGAAAATAAGAGAATCTCATCTTCTACAAATTTTCCTCCTTGAATGAAAACTTCCTCAAACATCTCCTTTTTTTCCCTTTTCTATTCTGGATAAACGATGTGACTAGTGGTTGCAGGGATGTTTTTATCCTCACCTGGCTGTGTACAGCACATTTATTTATAAATGGTGGGGATATTCATTACTCATTGTTTTCCACTTTGGGTTTCAGAGGAAATTCATACCTAATAGGAAATATATTGTTTCATACCATGTTACTGATGTGATAATTTTCATGCCCATTAACACAAGCATAAAACAAATGTTTTATGAATTTATCCCAAAAGCACTTGGATGCAGGTACAGTTAGCCTTTCCCTCAGATAAGAAAATGAGTCACAGAAGGATAACTGATTTGTAGAATATCTTTCACTGAGTCCAAGACCAAAGCCTTGACCTTTCCCATTTCTAACCTATTTTCTTCTTAATTCAAATACTTTCAGCATCTTTCATAGATGAATTTGTTGGTAAGGCATGAATGATGCAAAACCATGTGTTTGTATCCTTTTTCTTTAGACATTTTCTATATTTTGTTCTTTAAAATATTCTCTGTTCCTTGTGGATGCAATATGGTGTGCTCATGTGTGTGTTTTGACTCATTCCTTTTGGGTTACATTTGACTCCCGTGCTTGGAAAACGTTCAGTCAGTTACGGTAAACTTGCTATATGTTTAACAGGGATTCTTATGTCACCACTCACTTATTTTGTAAATAAATTTAAGCTTTGTTGGTTCTTAATTTTTTTTAACCAGATTCATTTAGGAATACTAGTGGTAAATGCCAAACCTTTGCCAAAGGGAGACATGAGTTGTATCTGGCCTGTTTGGGTCCAAGAAAGAAAACCATCTTGTCTATCCAGTGGATTGTGATTCACTATCTGAGAGGAAGTGTAGCTGGGTGCCACCCTGCCCAACGAAACACAGAGAAGATTCCCTCCTAACCCTCCCTCTAGAAATCTGTACCTAGTAGCATGGAGGCAGCAGAGGCCAGGCTGGCCAGGAGAGTCAGCAGTCTACAGTGCCAGAATGCTAGGGCTGATGAGACTTCTCAGGGGATTTTCTTTGGAAGGATAATGTCAATAGTGCAGTCACAGCAAAGATCTGTCAGTCTCCGGTCCAGCCACACAGCATGACTAGAATTTCCATCAGCCTGGGATGTAAGAAATTGCTCCATATCTATACCATCTACGTCTTTCTTTCCAATATTTGTTAATGGAGCAATTGCCCAGTAGGAGAAAATTCTAAAATTCTCTCCCTCTTTTCTTCTTTTGTCTGAAGCCTCCAAGCTGAGAAATCCATTTCTGACTATTTTTACCACTAGGCTTGATACTGGGGACTATCCTACGATTTGTATTATTGTATTTCCCTGGCTTGTTTTTTCTCTCAGCAATCTTTTGAACTGTCCTACACATGGTTCATTGTCTTCTCTGCTGGAAAGTGATATGGCTCTGTGGGAAACACTGGAAAATATTGGACATTAACTGTGTCCTCTGAGCCATGGACACGTATAAATAATACTTTAAGTGTATTGGTAATAATTAGAGCAAGAGGGAATTCAATGTTAAGAAGAAAAGAAGTAGAGAAGGAAAGGTTGTGTGCATATAATGCATACTGAAGAGAGGAAAAAAGGCCTTACAAATGTGTTCTGAAGTCAGTTATGGAGAAAAAAAACTGAATTGAGAGTAGAGGAAATACGAAGAGTGTTGATAGAGTGACCTGTAAGAGTACGCTGATACCTGGTGGTATGAAGTCATCATGCGTACCACCAAAGCAATGTGACAAAGTGCCCTGGAGTGCACAGGAGCATTCTTCCTGAGCTCCTTCTGTTGAGCCAGGAAAAAGTCTTTAAGTCTTTGTAAAACACAACATTGGTTCCAAGGTGTTCAGAGTGTTTATGATAATGATGGCAACTCAGTGTTAAAATGCAATGACACAGCAGTAACCCCAAAGCCTTTTGGACACATTCTGACATGCCTTTTTTGGTAGCAGAAGTTTATCAAACATGCATTATTTATAAATGATGCAGATATACTATTTAACTACTCTATGACATGCATTATAAAATTTGCCGATTGTGTGTTGAACAATGAAACTATAGTGACATACATGTATATAGGTAGGTGTGTGTGTGTGTGTGTCTGTGTGTAATTCTCAAACCTTTTTATCATTCATCTCACTCTACTTGGAAAACCATAGGATGAATTTTCCCTCCATTTCAGTTGAAATCATTTTCAAATCCATTATCTCTAATATCCACAGGGGTAGGTAAAGCTATTAATAATATTTCTCTTTTGCATATGGGATAATGAAGATATTGGCTGTTTAAAAATATTATCCCAGTGCCTATGAGAGAGTTAGCTTGTGCATACAGTCTCACTCTGGAAATGTGTAGAATTCCCTCATACAAGGCAGCGCACCAAGACTAGGACTTCTCCAGCACGTCTCGTGTTTGCTTGCTCATTTACTCCTTATTTTTCAGTTTCTGGGAACCTCCGAATCCAGAATTAGCCCTGTGGTTTGAAGATGCATGAACATTGCCTTTGGCATTCCACTTGACCCCATCTTGCTCCTGTCCTTTGATTTTCCACACTGTATCAAACAGTGGCCAGCTTTCAGCCCCTGGGAAGATGAATAAGTAAATGGGACCCTTCCTCTGTTTCCTGCCCTCCACAAAGTAGACTTGCCCTGATTCATTTTCACATATTATTGAAATCGTATTTTTGTAGCTGTTTGGGAATATGTTGAGGAATGTATAACATGCTTATATTTTATAGGGGTTTTCAAGTTTTAACCCCCAAAAGAGTAGTCTCTGATCCTGATATCCTAAATTGATCAATCTGTGTACCCCCAAAGCTGTTGGCATCTGATTCCAGCAACAATTCTAAGCATCTCTTGTGTTCTTTTTGATTATTACCATGTTTTGGAGCACTGTGGAGGTGATGACTAGATACCTAACTGTATTTTATTTTTTTTACATGTATATGTTCAGTTGAATATTCAAAGAGCTTTGCTTCTGGTCTGAGTGGACATTAAAAGATGTTGCCACCATTTACTTGTTTTTCACATGTCTGAAACCACTATGGGTTATTTTTTGTGCTCTCTAATTTAAGCTTCTTCTTAACCCTTTAGGACTTGCATTACAATCTGCATTTTAAAACTGTGGAAATTGAGTCTTAGAGAATGACTTCACTTGTTCAATATAATTTGCTTTAAGTAAATTAGCAGGGTTGCATGATAGTGTGAGACTCAAACCCAGAACAGCTTGGCCTACCGTTTAACCCCTTGCTATACAGACTCTAAACATACTCTTTTATTCTATTATGCTATTCATTCCTCAGTGTGATCAAAGTGTAATCCTTTTGAGATTATCCCAAAAGTATTGTAAAAGAGTCACTCAGGACAAATTAAACTTTAATGTTAGTGTATTTGGATATCAGTGTCACTTTGGTTTATGGCATCCGATTGGTATCGTAGCACTGCACTTTGTTCTCCAAAATGGGTCATCGCCTACATTTAGTTGGCTGCTTTGAAAACTGTGCCTATTCTACGCAACTTAAAGATTCAAACATAGAAATGACCATGCTCATTTGTCACCCTGAGATTACCAGTTAGAAGGCATCCATAGAGCTATTTTTACATTAAAAGTCATCAGGGTACAGTGACTTCATAATTTGTGTACAGTTGAATATTTCTCAAAGGTGGTGAGGAAACTGATTAAATTACTGGCAATGCACATATTATAAAGATGAGATGCAGCCACTCTACTCCAGGAGGTTACTGGGTCTTAACTGTTGTTTTCTTAATTTAATGCAGTGTGGTTCTTCACTTACTCTATGACTGATGGTGTTTCTGTCTCTTTTTATCATCTAGAAGTCGATTCTCCATGTGTTGCTTGATATCTGTTTGCTCCACCTCCAATATTCTCACTTGTATAAGGGTATTGGGTACTCTGTTTTTTCCCTCTCGTCACAATGATTAGCCCAAGGCTATAGTACATGCGGGTCATTGAGTGGACAGAGTTATGAGACCACGAACAGACCATTACCCTTTTCAAGCTGAATGTCATTTATCAGATTCATGGATTATACAGAATTCTCTCCAAGGATGCATTTAGCTAGGCTGACCATATGGATCCAAGAGATCACAAGGAAATAGAAACACATCTAATCAAAAGAAAGCAAAGACGAGGGAGGTGACTAACACTTGTAATGCCTCATCTTATATTAAAAAGGTAACTTCTGGGATCCAATCTTTGTGTGAAAAAGTCTTCATAAAGAGTTTAATATAACAGGACTTCATGAGAGAAGAATCCCCCAAACACTGATTGTGCAGAAGTGATGTATATTCCTTGTAAAATTGTCCAGTGCATTAACTTCATTCTTGACTGTTACTCTGAGGATGCTGAATTCCTGAGAATTACTGCTATAAATCTTCAGTAGCAAGAAGGCATATCAGTCAATAAATACTTAACAACAGCATAAATTATGTAGAATAGAATATGTGAGTATTGCAGGGAAGCACGTAGACTAATGGGCCTGCTTACAGAATTCCATGAAGATGAAGCATCCTGAATCTTTACAAGTAGGGTTACATTACATAGGAGAAAGAAGCCTTACAAAATCATTATCTTATATTTTGTGAATAATTTTTGTGAAGTCAAAGGGTGATATGTGTTAAACTCATTTGGTAACAGTAATCAAAGTTTCCTCAAATACATAATTTAAAATATACTCTATCAGAATTTGGTTTTCAAAATGTAATTAGATAAACTACACGCATCTTAATGGAAGTTTATATATTACTACTTGAAACAGTGAATTTTTACTGACTTTTACTGTTAAGATTGTGCTACAGTTTATTCATTTGTCTCATAATGGATACATCTAATTTATTGAATAAAGATTACTAATTTTTCCCAGAAGCATTTTTTAGCAGTTTGTTTGACTACTCAAAGCAACAGAAGGAGAAAATTATGATTAAATGATGACTAATTTGCAAGGAAGTAATGCCTATACAATATAGATTTATATTTTCTCTATATTTACTTCTGAGATCTGACACAGTATAAACTCTAAAGAGAAATATTAGTGCCTCTTATTGGTTCCATAATGTGGAAAATCATCATAGAGATCGCTGAAACCACTCAGTAATAGCCATTTCTTAGCTGGTTTGCACTGTATAAGTCAGAAAGAAATAAGCATGGAAGAGACAAGAAAATAAAAGTGAAAAATGACAAATTATCCTTAAATACCTCTACTTACTCCACACTCAATTTTAAATGGTAATAACGTAACTTGCTTACAAGGGAAACTGAGCAAATCCAAAGTATTCCTACAGACTTCATGCATTGATCAAAGTTTACAGATGAGTATCCAACCTCCTCTTGCTTTAGATGCTAAAAGTTAGGTTCTGTGTATAACTGAGGTTATAGCATAAAATAAATGTTGTTGCTAGTTTCTCTATGCCTTCCTTAATGTATTGATGTAATGTCAATCAATCAATTCAAAGTCAGATTTCAGAACCACAGTGGCAAGATTGGCAGAAAGTTTCATCATCAATGAATATGTAAAACAAATGCAGATACTCAGTAAGCCCAAAAGTTATGAGTTCATTTTATTAGCCATTTATTCAAGCTCTTGTTCATACACAAATTTGACCTAATACTTGATAAAAGGCTAATAATATCAGTATATACAAGGGATTGTTCAATTACTTCCCAAGGGCCTAATCCAGTCTTGCCTGTTTTTGCAAATAAAATATCCTTGGGATGCAGCCTTGCCATAAGTTGATGTCCTGTGTACAGGTGCTTTTACTCTACAGCAGCTGAGTTGAGTAGTTCCCACATATCCTATGCGAACTGCAAAGCCGAAAATATTGACTCTTCAGAATTTTGCATTCTTTAAGTTTACTGACCCTTGATATATAATAATCAACCCACAGATTACTAGCAATAGGTGGATGATTATACTCTCTGAAAAGTAACTGGAGCATAATTCATAGATTATTAAGGATGAAAAGACCTTAAGTAGGGTTATCCTGCCATACATCTTCATTTAGCCCAAAATAAAATTGAGGCTGAGGAAGATGACAATTTGTTCAGTGAAACAAAACTATCAGGCACAATAGCATGCATTATGAACCAGTTCTTACCTAATCAATTAGTCCTTGCACTCTTAACTTCTGTGGCAGAAATAAGCCCAGTTTCTCATGTAATTGATTGTAGAGGGCTTTGGCATTATGCTAGGCAATGACATGAAGACTTTGGGAAACAAATGTTCTTATGAGGTTTAACACAGTGTGGCAATTCCATCTTTAACACTTAATTATAGTAATTATCTTGGTTCATTTAAACCTTTTCTCTCCCTTTCTCTAAATGAGTCCTCCCTGTTACCTTCATTAGATCTTGTGTGCATAATTTATTGTAAATTTCATAGCATCCTTATTCCCATGTTGTAAGATACAGATTAATAAGGGAAATATCTGTCAGTGTAGTTCAAATAATGGTTTCTACGAGCTGCAGAGATTGGGAATGCCAAGTTTTTGCTGCCACCTCCAGAAATTTTTAAATGGAAAATTTTCTAATTTTACTGTTTTAAGAAGTACTGTAGCCAAAGCTTCATAATTCAATCGCTATAGTTTTTCCTTTTCAAATGGATGTGCTCATCTCTATTAAGTCCCAGAGTAAGTTTCAGTATTTCCTCTGAAAAGCATTCTAATAATCATCACTGATTTATGCAGCTGTCATCTTGATGGCTCCAACACACTTAAGGATTTGCTTTGAAAACTGTATACTCCTAAATTAATCTCCAGAGTGAGTTAGAAATGGGCTATAAGCCGAATTAACAGGTGGAGAAAAAGTAGCACAGGTTGCTTAATTTGATCTTGTAATGGTGAAAGCAGGAAACATGGTAGAACTGGGGTAAGAATTTATGACTCCTTGCTCAAAATTATACCACTAAGTTATACCTGTAATAATGCCAGAGAAAAACAGTGTTCATGTACTTTTAAAAATTCTTCTCTGCATTTGGCCATCTACTGAAAAATATGAAAACAATTAATATTAGGTGGTGGTAAGATTTTTTTAGTTTATAATTGTTCTGTTTTGTACTGGGGATTGAACCCAAAGTCTCTTAACCACTGAGATACATTCCTAGCCCTTTTGTATTTCTTGTTTTGAGACAGGATCTCACTAAGTTATTTAGTGCCTTTTTAAGTTGCTGAGGCTTGCCTGAAACTTGCAGTCCTCTTGCCTCAACCTTGCAAGCTGCTGGGATTATAGGTATGTACCACCACACCCAGCAAGATTTTTAAAATTAGTAGCATTAATTAAAACGAAAACTTTATACTACATAGATTTTGTAATTCATAAAGTAATATCAATATACATGAACTCATTTCACTATTTTAAAATTATTTTAATTCAATATTGGATACAGATAACATACATGCAGAGAAACACACACACACACACACACACACACACACACACACACACGCAAATGGTTCAACGATTTAACACAAAGTTTTTCATCATACAGAAGTGTTACCAGAAACCAGGCACCTCTCTCAAATCTTCATCTGTCATTAAACTCTCTGCTTTCTCCGAAGGCTGCCCTAGACCAGAGTTATGTGGTAATGATTTCCTTGCATTTCTTCAGTTTCACAACTTAAGTGCAAATCTCTATAGTTTTGCCTGTTTTCTAAATTTTATATAAATTAAACCATACAGCAACCTTGCACATCTATCTCTTTCATGTAAAAATATTTACAAAGTTCATGCACTTTGGTCATTTGCCTTCCTATGCGCTTTAGCTTGTATAAACAGAGCACAAGTACTATATACTCCACTGTGGACAGACGCACAGGTTATTTCCAGTTTAGAGATATTATGACTAATGATCCCATGAACAATTTTGTCCATAATTTTGATATACATGTGGATGCTGTTACAGTACGCTGATAATATATAAAGGAACTGTTCTATTTGTAGTTATGTCATTATTCAACATTGGTGGATAATATAAAAAAAATTCCAAATTAATTTTATGAATTTATGCTCCTTCCAGCATTCTAAAGGGTTGTCCTTGCTCTATCTCCTCACTGAACATGCTACTGTCTTCTTATTTTTAGTCATTTTAATGGGTGCTTAGTGGTATTGTATGTGCTTTTCACCACTAATACTCTACAGGGAGGATGAGTTCTTGTGTTTATGTTCATTTGTTCAAATATTAAGTCCATTTTAGGTTATCTTTTTCTTGTTGTTATACAGGAAATACTCTAGAAATAGTATCTTATGGCTATGTAACACAAATATCTTCAATCATTCTATGGTTTTTAAGTTTTCTTTTAATCATAGCCTTTTATTTACTGTATTTATTTTGTTAAATCCAATTTACACTTTAAATGGAGTCAGATTGACTAATGCTTTATTTTTCATTTAGTGTTTTTTTCTCTTGTTCAATAGTTTTCCCTCATTCCAAGTCATCAAAATTTTCTTTTGTATTAACTTGAAGGTGCTTACCTTTTCCTCCTTTCACAACTTCATTGCTATAATCCAAATTAATTTTTGCACATAGTTTAAGAAACAGTTCAAATTTATTTGTTTTTCCATGTGAACATGCTCTTGACCTGCATTTGATTTTGTAAAGGCTGTCTTTCACAATTTCTTCTGTGTCACCTTTCGTAAACCATATTTCACTGCATAATCATCATGGTCATGCCAAAATTTTTGCAAAAAGTGATATTATTTAAAAATCATTCATTACTAAACTCTCTTCAGGGCAAGGTTAGGATGCATGGAATACTTGTGAATACATATGCTCAAGAATTAGGAGGTAAAATAAAGTATACGGAGTTCTATTTGTGTGTGGTGCATTATTCTGGGCCATTTATTCTGTTCTTTTGGTTGGTTAGTCTATTTCTGATTAAGGCCTCACTGTCTTAGTTCCTGAAATTTTATAATGACCTAAATATATGGGTGAGCAAGTTTGCCTTTCTCACCCTCTCTATCCAAATACGGGAAGACCATTGTTACCCACTTTGATTTTTTAAACATTTTTAAAACATCTTGTGACAAAGTTGGCCATAGCAGGAAGGTGAATACAAAGCTCTGTACTGCGCTTTTCTCCACGAACATAATCAGTCAGCAATAATCCATGCAGAGGTGTGAAGCTCGGGTAGATATGACAACTGACATAGTATAGCCACCTGGATAAGAGAGATAGAGGCTTTGGCTGGTAGTCAACATAACCACTGTTTTGCCATTTGCAGAACACAGAAAAAGTTAATAAAAACACCACTTCCTCTTTCTCCTTGGATAAGGAAAAGTTGTCTGTCTGGGAAGACTGGTAGAAGTTTTCTTCTGCATAGATTCATTCTACAAAGAATTGGATATTGATACTCTATCTCATGTCCATGCAACAACAGTTAAAGCAAAATGAAGATTCATGCACAGATGTTTCAAAGGATAAGATAACTCTCCAATAATAGATCTTAATGAAATGGAGATATATTGTTTACCTGTCAATGAATTAGGAATAATTCTTATAAAGTTGCACACCAAGATCAACAGAATATTATGTGAACAAAATGAGAATTTCCTCAAAGAGAGAGAAAACATATTTTAATAAAATGTATTATTAATAATAATATCTCAAATGAAAATTTTACTAGAGAGACTCGCCAGCAGAATAGATTAAACAGAAGAGAACTTTAGTGAACTCTGAGAGATCATTCTAAGTAATTAAATTGGAAAAGTTAAAAGAAAAATGAAAAAGAAGCTTAATTGTATTATGGGACTCCATAAAACAGAACAATACACAGGTTTTGAGACCCAAAAGGAGAATTAAGAGAGAAAGGATGAGAATCAAATCAAAATGGATCGAGGAGCTAGGAATTAAACCAGCTACCTTGCAACTGATGGAAGACAAATTAGGTCCAACACTTCAGCATTTGGGAGTAGGCAAAGACTTTCTCAACGTGTCTCCTAACGTGAAGGAAGAAAAGTCAAAAATCAGTGAAAGGGATGCCATTAAGCTAAAAAGCTTTTGCACTGCCAAGGAAATAATCAAAAGAGTCAAGAGGTTTCCTACGGAA
>PVKS010052619.1:0-10688 GCA_004027875.1 Aplodontia rufa
CACAATGCCACGGACCCAGAGTCACATATGTATTCTAACACTGAATGTGAATGGACTCGATGCCCCAATCAAAAGACACAGATTAGCAGACTGGATCAAAAAACAAAATCCAACAATATGCTGCTTTAGGAGACATACCTCACAGCCCAAAATAGACACAGAATGAAGGTGAAATGTTGGCAAAAACCAACTAGGCTTATGGCCCAAGAAAGCAAGCCAGTATTGTAATTCTTATATACAACAAAGTTAATTTTGAGCAAAAATTAGTCAGAAGGGATAAAGAATGTTACTACATCATAGTAAAAGGAACAATACATCAAGAAGATGTAGCTAAACTATAGTATTAACCCAGATGCCCCTCACTGAATGAGTGGATTCAAAAATTGTGGCACATATATGCAATTGAGTTATATCTGCTATTAGAACCATACCACGGCATTTGCAGCAAAATGGATGGAGATGGAAAAAATAATGATGATTGAAATATCCCAAACACAGAGACTTAAGAACCGAATGTTTTCTCTCCAATGTGGAAGCTAGAGTAGTATCTAAGACAGGATGAAAGTTAGCTAAGCTGAAATAATAAACTCACCATAGTTGAAATTTCACTTCACATTAGCAGGGGGAACCATAACTTGGAATGTCGGGGGAGATGGGAGGGAGGCAGAAAGGGGAGGGCAGGATTAGGGGGTTATGAATGCAACTGAGAATTCTTGACTCCCATGAGAAGCCTAACTATACACAAGCAGGCAGAGAAACTCATAACTTTCAAAAATTAATATACATGTATATGTTTATTTCTTTCTATAACATGGGAATATTGCAGAGGAAAAAGGAGAGCAGGGAGTGGATGAAGTGGGGAGGTCCAGGACTAGAAATGGCCTTAACTTAGTCAATATCCATGTATGCATGATTATGTAACAATGATTCCCTCCAATATGTAAGACTATGTAGAATAAATTAAAAAAAGAATAGATTATCTGATTGGTTAAAAATGTTATTTATTAGAGATAATCCTTATACATAAAAAACATGGAAAGTTTAAAAGGATTGAAAAATATGTATCAAATTCTATCATTAAATTAAATTGCCCATTAATAGTGGACAAAATATACTTTAAGATAAAACGCTGTTTGAAGCAAAAAGGAACACTATGTAATGATAATGAAATCATGAGTATGTAACTAATAATAGCTTCAAGATATGAAACAAAATGGACAGAATTTCAAAGAGAAATATATGAGCCCATCATTATAGTGCAAAATTCCAACAGGTCTCTTTCAACTGAAGTTAAGCTGACAGATTTTAATACAATTGTGTATGATTTGAACAACATAATTTATTCAATTCACTAATGACTATATATACACATAAAATAAAAAAATTATATATGAATATGTATCCCTTTATGTATCCATAAAACCTTGAACCAATAATTAGAGTTTAAACTTTTTAAAGAACACATAGGGTACTCACAAAAATTGAACACATTAAACCACAAAGAAGCTGTCAAAATTTCAAAGTGTAGGGGCTGGAGTGGTGACTTGGTGGATTCCATGCTTGCCTGGCATGTGTGATGATGCAGGTTTGAAGCCCGGCACCACAACAAAGTATAGGAGCTACAAAAGCCAAATGAAAAACTAAATAGAATTGATTCTCTCTCTCTCACTGTCCCTCTCTATTTAAAAAAAAAGGTTCAACGTATGGCCTGTGGATATTATGTGGATGAATTTCTGATGATAGTGCAATTAAGTTGGATTATCAGTAACCAAAATAGGGAGAAAAGACAATGATACTTTCAGAAATTAAAATCATTTCTAAGTTACTCATGGAACAAATAAGAAATTATAATGGAAACTGAAAAATGTTTAGAAACAAATAGTAATAATGATAAAGATCACACATTCAAAAGTTTTATAAAAGTGATATCACCATTTTTTAGTATCTCCAGCTACCATTTTCCAGGCCCTCTTCATGTTTATTCCCAATTCTATATTTTGCTGGTGCTAATTGCTACCCTCTTCAGAAGATTATTTTTTTTCTTTCTCATATTTTCTGAAGTTCACCTCCAGTTTCATCTTGTTTGTGAAGATTTAACATCCGTTTGTTCACTAATTGATTCTTATATTAGTTTTGCATTTCAAACTATTTGGTAAAGGTTTTGAGGTGGTGGAGACCTGACCTTATTTTATTTTTATACTTTGCATTTTCCAATAGCACAATCCTAAGTACTATACCCCTCCTATCTATGTGCTTATTTGTACACAAAAAAGTCTTTTTAAATGATTAACCAACTCATTTAATGCTTTGCAATGTACTATCATTCCAGTAGGGTTTACAATATATCATGAAACAGCACTCTCTCTTCTGATCTTGCTTCCTTATCTTTCAAAACCAGATTTGTAACATAGAAAGCTATTTATCCATTAAATTCAAGGTCTACATTTGAAAATAACATCTGTATTTCTTCTTAAGTAGATTATTAGCAGCACTAGCTTTTTGGAGGGGTATGGGCTGTGAAAATGTGCTTAACATGAATGAACTGATGAGAAAAATAGAATCAGAATTAGATTTAGCAAAATATATCTTTAATCAGTTAAACATTTTACACGTTCTATAATTTCATTCTGTGTACTAATAATGGACCAATACACTCGACAGGTGGAAGTGCTTGAGGGCCATTGAGCATTGAATCTTCTTAAAGTAGTGCAATTACAGAAACACCTGTGTTAAATAACCAAGTGCTGATTTACCATGAAAATATGCAAAGTGTATAACAGTACTCCAAAATTGTGATTTGCTTTTGATAGATTTAGTGGATTTACAATGAGTAAATGACAGTTTATTGTCAGGCAAACTATTACACTTTATATACCAGTCAAAACTATCCCTATCCTATTAAATACATATGGAGGCAGAAGTGTGTGCAGAGTAAGGGCTCTTAAAGAAGCTTTGCTCTGTTAAGCTTTTGCACTTTGATAGGGAACTGAAAAGAAATTAAAAAACCAAAACTAAAACCAAACAAAAACAAAAACAAAAAATCTCAGTCTCTCTTATTTGTCTCATTAGAGATGCTGGTGTTGGTTTTAAGATTTATAACCCTACTCCAAAAATAGTCTCCTAGAATCATCATACTACAAGGACACAGCTACAACAATGTTTAAAGCAGCTCAATTTACAATACCTAAACTATGGAACCAACCCAGATGCCTCTCACTGGATGAATGGATATAAAAACAGTGATATCTATCTATCCATGCATACATACATATCCACGTGCATACATACACATACATGCATACAATGGAATTCTTTATATTAGGGAGGATAACATCATGGCATTTGCAGGCAAATGGATGGAGATGGAAAAAATTATGCTGAACAAAATATGCCAAACTCGGGGCTGGAGTGATGGCTCAGAGGTTTCGGTGCTTGCCTAGCAAGCACTAGGACCAGGGTTCAAACCCCAGCCCCACATACACAGCTAAGTGTTGGAGCAACTAAGGCCGTGTGAAAAACTAAATAAAGTTGTTTCTCTCTTTCTCTGTCTCTCTCACTGTCCCTCTCTCTTTAAAAAAAAAATATGCCAAACTCAGAAACTTAAAGACTGAATGTTTTCTCTCATATGTGGAAGCTATAGCAAAATCTAAGTCAGGATGACAGTTAGCTAAGTTCAAATAAAAATGTCACTGTAGTTGACATTTCACATAAGCAGGGGGAACCATAACTCTGAAGGCGGGGGGAGGAGGAAGTCAGAGAGGGGAGAAAGGGATAAAGGGGGTTATCGATACAACTGGGAACACTCAATTCCCATGAGGAGTCAAACTATACACAGGCAGGCAAAGGAACTCAGGAATTTCAAAAATTAATATACATGTATATGCTTATTTCTATCCATAGCATGGGGGTATTACAGAGGAGATATGAGATTAGGGAGTGAACAAAGAAGGGATATCCTGGACTAGGATTGGCCTTAGCTTTCTTTGTCAGTATCCGTGTATGCATGATTATGTAACAATGATTCCCTCCAATATGTAAGACTATGTCAAATAAATTTTAAAAATGACAAAAAACTAGTCCAAAATACCTAAAACTACTTCTAGAGAGTTAATACTTGGCCTTTGATATTGATAAAACAGAAATGCTGGTATGCTATCCTCATAGTCAATAGCTTGTACTATAGAGGAATTGATACTTTACAGATGGGTTAGTCAAAATGGATGAGGAAAAAAAAAAGTTTTTCATGTCCTTAAAATAGTATTTTCATGTCTTGAAAGCACATTTTAAACACATATAAGATAAAAACCTATTAAACAGTATGAAAATAATGTGATGGTGTCTCCAGACTGTTGGAAATAATGTTGATTCACCATAATATTAATTTTTCTAAAGCATCTCTTAAAGCAACTTTTGACATCTTTTGGACAAGAGTGAGACTATTTTGATAAGCGAAATGCACAATGGCTTGCGAGAGTCTGAAAATCTGCAAAATACTTGGAGATACCTTAAATTTTTTTCTGTATTTTGGCTTATAATTTTCTCAGAAATACCTTTTTGCCTCTTATATATGAAGTCAAACAACTTTAATGCAATTCTATGAATAGAAAACCATAATCAAATCAGAAAAAACGTCACTAAAATTTCAGATCTCTTTTGCCTTCTGGTAGTGTCTTGCCTTCTGTAGCTACCTTCCATTGTAGGGCAAGGGAAAATGAAAAAGCCACTTCATTAATAACTGAATATATACTGGGTTATTAATAACTGAATATATACTGGGTTAATTCATCCACTGTGTCAGTTATCTGGAACATAAGAGAGGAGGAGACATGACTAATAAAGTTTATATTGGCTTCAAAACACATTTTGTATATAAGTAGTCTCCTAAAATATATGTTTCATACACACACACACACACACACACACACACACACACAGGGATACACACATGATTTGGGTAGACGACTTTTTTTTCCCCAGAGTATAGACAAGAAGTGTAACTAAAACACAAGTGTCTACTAATAGATAAAAAATGCAAGTAAGATGAAGATTGAGTATCTCTAGTTTTACAAAGTTTAACTGTACCATATGTCTCTCAAACAAGTGATTTTTAATGAAAGAAATAGAAGGGAAAATTATGAAGAAATAGTAGGTATAGAATTATCCCAGGGGATAATGTTTAAGAAGAGCCTGTGGACAATGGTGACGGGGAGTCGGAGTAGGAAGGTATAACAGTTATCTAACTCCATAATGATGTCCTATGCCAGATAATCACAAAACCTCATTCGCTTTCAGCAATTGTTTATTGTTCATGTGACTTGGATGGTTTTCTAGGGTTTTTGTTGCTCTTGGTTGGGTTCTTTCCCATGTCTGTGATATGGTTGACTGTTAACTCATCTAGGTTATCTGGGCACCTTTATTCTGGGCCCCATGTTGCTCATCATTTCACATAGCTCTCATTATTTCATTGGAAATATTCTGATGGCAAGGAAGATAAAGAAGAGACAGGATATGTCCAATCACAAATCATTCATAAGAATATTTTTGTGTCACTGTTGTTAACATTCTAAATGAGTTCACGTGGCAAAATTCAGAGTTAGAGTAGAAAACCTTGAAAAATAACATGGCAAAGGGGCATGTTATGCTTTAGATGTGAGGTATCCCCAAAAAACTCATGCATGAGACAATGCAAGAAAGTTTAGAGGTCAAATGATTGGGTTATGAGAGTCTTAATGTAATCATTAACTTAATGCACTCAAATGGATTAACCGATTGGTAACTGTAGGCAGGTAGGGTGTGACTGGAGGAGGTGGGTCAATGGGGCTGTTCCCTTGGGGTTTATATTTTGTTCATGGTAGGGAGAACTGTATCTTTCTCCCTCTGTCTCTTTCTCTCTCTCTCTTTCCTGGTGGCCATGTCTTGAGCCACTTTCCTTGAACACACTCTTCTGCCATGGTGTTCTGCCACAACTTGGGTCCAGAGCAATGGAGCCAGCTGTCTGTAGACTGAGACCTCTGAAACTGTGAGTCACCCCTAAAATTTTCCTCCTCTAAAATTGTTCTTGTCAGCTCATTTGGTCAGAGAAACAAAAAGCTGACTAAAACAGGACATGACAAGAAAAAAATGGAGGGATGAAGCTATTTTTGTACTTTACTATAGAGTTTCTTTTTTTAAAAGAGGGAGAGAGAGAGTGTGTGTGTGTTAATTATTTACTTTTTATTTTTTAATCTGGTTTTTGTTTTTCCATCATTTAGTTGTATATGTGCTAGGGATTGAAACTAGATCCTTGTGCATGACAGGCAAGTACTCTACTGTTGAGCTGCCTCTCCAGCCCTACTATAGGGTTCTTGTAGGGAAGATTCACCGCTATTCTCAACTTTTCAAGTCAAAGGTAAAACAAATGTAATCTAACTTCTACAATGATTAAACTTCAATGGACATAGGATTTACTTTGTTTCTTTTTCATTTTTATATTCATCAAATACTACTAGATTATGTTGCAGTAACTGAAAATCCTTAACATCTTTTTTTTTTTTTAAAGACAGGGACAGTGAGAGAGAAAGAGAAAGAGAGAAACAACTTCATTTAGTTTTTCACATGGCCTTTGTTGTTCCAACACTTAGTTGTGTACGTGGTGCTGGGGTTTGAACCCGGGTCCTCGTGCTTGCCAGGCAAGCGCTGAAACCGCTGAGCCACTGCTCCAGCCCAATCCTTAACATATTACCTGTAGATGGGGTCAAGTTCAAAATAGTAATTCAGAGATCTGAATGGATGAAACTCTGTCTCAACCCCTACTTCCACAATTGCTAAGTAGGCACGAAATGGGAAGGAAGCAAAATGATCACTAGCTTTGAGGGCTTCATCCATAAAGGAACACATGCTCTTCCTTTTCCTATTTTATTGGCTGAAGTAAGTCACATGGCCCCAGCTAAACTTAAAGGGGCAAGGATAAAAGATCCAAGCCTACTACATGCCAGAAGAAGGAGAAATATATTTGTGAACAACCCTAATAACTATATACTTTCACACCAGAAAGTAATTATTTTTCTCCCTCCATGGGTGATTCTATTTTTTTAAAAAAATTTTTATTAGAGAATTATAGTTTTACATAATGATGGGATTAGTTGTCACATATTCCTAGATGCACAAAAATCAGCAATACAATTTGTTCAGTATCCCCCCTCACGCACCCCTCTATCTCCTTCCTCCTGTCCCTCAATCCCTTGCATTTCTTCTGGGTCCTATATTGTTCCTAAAACCCAAATACAGTACCATAATTCTTATACCTATGAAGAACAGTTTTATATACAGTGACATACTTATAAATGCTTGGTATGTACCTTGCTTTATCTCAGTTCCAACTTTTCCCCTTCTCCTGCCTTTCTGTCATCACTTGTTATTCTTAAAATATTTAACAATAGGATTAAACATTTACGTTTTTGTACAGGTATGCAGCATAGCTTGTACAAATATCTTACGAAGTATCTTGCAACTGTATCTCATAAATATTAACAATTTGGATTTTTGATCTATGGATCTAATACATGAGTTTGACTACCTTTTACTCAAGCCTGGGTTTAGTTCCAGCCTTCACAAGTGAGTGGAAATATTCGAGCCATGACTCTCTAAGTTTGGCTAACTTTGCTCAGCATGATTTCTTCCATTGCCATCTATTTACCTCCAATGGTGCAATATCATTGTTTCTAATAGATGAGTAGAATTCCCTTGGATATATATCTATCCATTGGATCCATTCATCCAGTGAGGAGCATCTGGGTGGTTCCATAATTTACGTATTGTAAATTGAGCTGCCATGAGCATGGATGTTGCTGTGTCTCTGTAATGTGCTCATTCTAACACCTCTGGGAAGATACCCAGAAGAGGGATAGCTGGATCCTATGGTGGATCTAACCCCAATTTTTTGAGGAGTCTCCACACTGCTTTCCAGAGTGGCTGGACCAGTTTGTAATTCCACCAAAAGTGTGCTAGTGTTCCTATCACCCCACAACCCCTCCAGCATTTGTTATTATTTGTATTCTTCATCTCTACCAGTCTGATTGGAGTGAGGTGAAATTTTAATGTAGTTTGATTTGCATTTCTCTGATTGCTAGTGATTTAGAACACTTTCTCATGTATTCATTGGCTTTCTCAATGTTCTCTGTTGAAAAGTTTCTGTTTAGCTCTCTGGCACATTTATTGATTGGATTGTTTGCATTTTTGTTATTGAATTTTTTGAGTTCTTTGTAAATTTTGAATACTAGTCCTCTGTCAGAGGGATTGCAGGCCATGATTCTCTCCCATTCTGTAGGTTGTTTCTTGACTGTTTTGAATATTTCCTTGAATGTACAGAAACTTTTTAGTTTAATGGCATCCCACTTGTTGATTTTGACTGTAATCCTTTCACTCTAGGAGTCTTGTTGAAGAAGTCATTGCCAACTTCCGTATACTGTAGTGTTGGTTCTAATTTTTCTTCTAGCACTTGTATGGTAGTTGGTTAAATTCCTAATTCCTTGATCCATCTAGATTTGATTTTTGTGCAAGGTGAGAGTTAAGGATCTAATTTCAATTTTCTGCAAGTGGCTGTCCAGTTTGTCCAGCACCATTTGGCTGTCTCTCCTCCATGTTATATTATGACCCCTTTGTCAAAGATCAGATGTTTAAATATTTATAGGGTTGTCGTCTCAGAGTCTTCTGTTCTATTCCATTGGTTGTCATTTCTGTTTTGGTAATAGTACCATGACATATTTAATACTATAGCTCTATAGTATCATTTCTTATCTGGTATTGGAAAATCACCTGTTTCATCTTTCTTGCTTTATAATGTTTTGGTTATTGTGGGTTTCTTGTTGTTCCATATGGATTAGAAAGTTGCTTTTTCTACATCTGCAAAGAATAATATTGGAATCTTGATGGGAATTGCATGGAATCTATATAGTGCTTTTGGCAGAATGGCCATTTTAATTATATTAATTCTGCCTAACCAAGACAATGGAACATCTTTTCATCTTCTCAGGTCTTCAATTTCTGTTTTCAGTGTTCAATAATATTCCTTGTATAGGTCTTTTACTTCTCTTGTTAGATTAATTCCCAAATATTTTATTCTTTTAGAGGATATTGAGAATGGGACCGATTTCCTAATTTTTTCTTCTGCCCTAATATTATTGTTGTATAAGAAAGCTGCTTATTTATTTATTTATCTTGTAGCCTGTTAATTTGCCAAATATGTTTATTAGCTGAAGCAGTTTTCTGGTGGATTTTTTTGTATCTTCCATATACCGGATCATGTCATCAGCAAAAAGGGATTGTTTGACTTCCTCCCTTCTTATTTTTATCCCTTTGATTTCCTTCTCTTGCCTGATTGCTCCAGCTAGGCTCTTGAGGGCTATATTAAAAAAAAGTAGTGAGAGCAGGCAGCTTTGTCTTATTCACGAGTTCAGCGGAAATGCTTGCAACTTTTCTCCATTTAGTATTATACTAGCTGAGGGTTTGGCATATATGGCCTTTACAGTTAAGATAAGTTCTGTTTCTCTAGAGTTTTGAGCATAAATGTGTGCTGGATTTTATCAAATGCCTTTTCTTCATCAGTTTGAGATGGTCATAAGAATTCTGTCTTTAATTCTGCTTAAGTGATTAATCACATTTATTGATTTGCTTATATTGAACCAGCCTTGAATAACTGGAAGGAAGCCCACTTGATAATGATGAATTATTTTCTTGATGTGTTTTTGAATGGGGTTTGCAAGAAACTTATTAAAGATTTTTGAATTGATATTCATGAGGGGTATTAGTTTGTAATTGTCTTTTTTTCAGTGTGTCATTCTTGGGTTTTAGTATCAGAGTTATAGTTGCTTCATAAAAAGTGTTTGGGAAGTTCCTTCTTTTTCATTTCCTTGGAATAGCTTCATAAGGAGAGGTGTTAGCTTTACCTCAAAGGTGTGGTAAACCTCTGTGAAGATACCATTATGTCCTGGGCTTTTCTTTTTGGAAGACTTTTAATTGCTATATGGATTTCAGTGCCTGTTTTGGGGGTGTTTAAGATTTCAATTTCATCCTGTGTCAGTTTGGGGATGTTGTATATGTTTAGAAATTTGTCCATGTCATCCAGATTATCTGATTTAGACGAGTAAAGTTTTTCAAAATATATTCTGATAATCTCTTTGATTTCAGTGGGGTCAATGATGATCACTCTCTTTTCATTGGTGATTTTGTTGATTTGCTTTGATTCTGTCCTTGTTTTAGTTAGATTAGCTAGGGGTCTCTCAATTTTTTTTTTTGAAAAACAAGCTCTTTGTTTCGTCAATTGTTTTTATTGTTTTTTTTTGTTCTCAATTTCATTGATTTCAGCTTTGATCTTAATTATTTCCTGTCTTCTGCTAGCTTTGGGATTAGACTGTTCTTCCTTTTGTAGAGTTTGTAGAGATTTGAGTTAGAGCATAAGCTTATTTGTTAAGGATCTCTCCTGATTCTTGATGTGGACACTTAGTGCAATAAATTTTCCCCTTAAGAATGCTTTCATGCTGGGCTGGAGCGGTGGCTCAGTGGTTACGGCGCTTGCCTGGCAAGCATGAGGACCTGGGTTCAAACCCCAGCACCACGTACACAACTAAGTGTTGGAGCAACTAAGGCCATGTGAAAACCTAAATAAAGTTGTTTCTTCCTTTCTCTGTCTCTCTCACTGTCCCTCTCTCTTT
>PVKS010052620.1:0-10687 GCA_004027875.1 Aplodontia rufa
AAACAAACAAACAAACAAAAAACCCAAAACAAAAAACAAACCAAATGAGTCTTTTTCAGGTAAGAAGATGTCTGAACTGTTATGAGATTTGTAGCCATGGTTCCTGAATACTCCATGATAAGTGTTGTTATTGATATGGAAATAAGTGAAGATATTTCTTAAATATTAACTAAAATTCACGTGTGGAGAAATTTAATATAAAAGTGGGACCATGAGCCACAGGCATCACTTTTGTCTTGATTACATCTCTGTGAACTTTGTATGAAAACAGCAATGAAGGTTGAGAGTCCACCAGTCCAGCTTTTCTAATTAGAATTTCTAATTAGATCATCCTCTTTCTTGAATCATTCTTTTTTCCATGTTCACTAGCAAATTTTCTTCGTTTGTCATCAGAATAAATAAAAATGGACCTGCAAAATGATGACATTACTATAGTTTATCCCTTTATATTCCAATTTAAACATTACTTCAGAATGATTCTTATTAAATTTCAGACTTTATCAAGATCATGATAAATTAACCCTAATGGAATCAAATCTCATGTAGGATTTTTAAAATTTCTTATTACCTTTAGTTATGTTGATTGGTATATGACAGACAATATTCTCAGTATACATTGTTTTTTTTTCTTTCTTTCTAAAGCCTAGTGTTATCTCTGGAAACAGCAAAATTTGAAGGGAAACATTTTAAAGTTTAAATTATTTTCTGAAATACCATTTACTATTTAGGAAACTGAGTTACTGAGACTTAGCTTGACAAAAATCAACACAGGTAGTAAATGGTTGCTTTGAGATTCAAAACTGAGCAGTACATCTTGAGAGCCAGTAGTATTTAATTTTTCCTTTTATTGTCACTTTTAGAATTTTAAATATGTATATCCCATCCTAACAGATAATGTCAAATAGGGTATAATAAAAATGGGTTTATATGATCAGAAATGTGAGCATGGACTTTTGTTTCAAGGAAGAGGGTATAGAATCACATGGAAGTGGGTTTAAAGTATCCATAAGGTACTTCACACCTGCAAACCACACTAGTCTGACCTTTTTCAGAAAGGTAAGAGTTAGGAAAAATAGCAGATAAAAGTTGTCTGGCAACACAGAATGCTCCCTGCCCTCCTCACTACACTACCTCTTTTTGCTCCCTCTTCCTATTTTGTTTCTTCCCTTTCCCCAACCATTCTTTCTCATGTTCTTTGATTTTAGAGCATGGATCAAATGTGGAAGTCTCCATTATTTTGATCTTCTTATTTCATAAGTGAAAGTATTTTAAAATAAAACTTACTTGTTTTACTAATAAAACCCATGTCATAGGCTATGGAAATTCTAGATTCTTTAAGAAAAAAAAAGAATTTGAAAAACACTCAGTGTAGAATATGATAATATAAGGAGAACATTTTATATTGTGTGATTTGGGTAATGAATGAGGAAGGAATGGGTGGTGTTCAAGACCATTGAAAAGAAAAACAGTGTTGAGTGAAGGAAGAAAACAGAAGTGAGGAAAAGCAAGACTGAAAGATGCAAGTATACACAGGATGAGGCCTAAAAGATGAATGATTGCCTGTGGTAGCAACATTATGTGATGAGTTATCCATTTATTTGAGCAAATTTATGCATCTGACAATTGACACATGAAAACTGAGGAAATTAATAGTTGCTTTGAAAATTTTAAATGAAATTTAATATACATATCCAATACATGTACATACATATGCACAGTTTTGTATATGTATGCATGCTTCAGTTGAGGTGTAAAATGTAAATATGAAAGAATGAGAGACAGTGTCAAGACATTGCTGATAGATAAAACTGTTGGAAATATATACAAGAAAGAAGACATATATGTATCTATATATGTTTGTGTGGGTAAATATCCATATTTATGTTTCTTTGGATAGAGCTGGAGATATCTAACTTGGAGCATTATAAATGGGGGAGGATAGGTGTTATTTACGTATCTAGATCCCTTTCTTTACAAAAAATTAGTGATTTTTTTAAACTATAACCTTAATTTAAATCCTGTGAAAAATGAGTTTTCTGGGCATGGCCTCTGCCTGTCACAAAATGTCAGTGGAGGAAAGATGGCACAGCAGGAAACAAACAACTGAGATACAGGACAGATGCTAGACAAATCTCAAAGACAGCTAAAGTCAAGAAAACAGATAGTTGGCATTATTTGAAAATAGGCATTAAAGACAATATATTGAAAGAAGTATCTTTTGAAGTGAAAGGATTTTAACTAAAAAAGACAGAGAAATGGCCTCTAAATATCAGAAAAACAGCTAAAGTAGTAAACAATGTCAGACTCTTTGCAAGCAAAGCAGTCATGTTGGGCTGGATTAGTGCCTATTCTGTCATCTGTTGAGAATAGAACTGCTGCCTCTGTTCGCACTGGAGTCCTGCCATGCAGTGACTTGGTTGCCCTTCTGTGGAGTTTGTACTCTACCTTGAAAAAGAGGTGCTGAAGATTTTAAGTGAATGAAAGGAGGTGTTTGCTTTAGAAAGGTGACTTCAGTTCCAGTGTTATCAACTTTGAATAAGAGAGAGACTAGAGACAGGAAGGTTAATTACATGGATTTTGCCTTTTAGAGATGCATGCAAGTCATATAATTGTAAGGTAGGAAAAAATTGTAGTACAAAGGTGCAGAGAAATCTTGGTGATCAGTTGGATGAAGAAACAGAGAAAAAATAATACTTAATTTCAAAGTTGCAAATCGAATTTGGCTCAAGTCAAATGAAAAAATTTGGGGAGTACAGTGGGCTATATGGCTGGCAAGGAGATGAAGACCTTTGTCTGTTTACAATACAGTATTGCTCTGCACGTGTACTATGCCATATTTGTATATGTATCTGTTAAAGGGGTAGCTCTCATAAAATGTTTTTACCACAATAAAATAAAAATTTAAGAAAGTTTAATTAATTTCCAAACATTAAATTTAAGTTGCTTATGAAAAATGGTACACAAGTCTGTTACAACTTGTCTTCCAAAGAACATACATAATTCTTGACTTACAACAAATAGTTATCTTAAATTTGTAAAAATATATAAACTCCTGCAGATGAAGTAAAAATAAAACTAGAAGAAAAAATGAATTTTTAAAGGTCCTTTGTACGTAAAAATGCCTATCTTCCCATCAAATCTATAATAATAAAAAAATTTATTTTCTTTTTTTTAATCTCTGCATTTATTAGTTTATTAATATCATCCAGGACTCAAATGTTCAGTATTCCTTCTGAAATTACATAAACAAATGCAAGTGTAAAGAATCAAAGTCAAAATTATATAACAAAATAGCACTCCACCACAAAAGCATATAAATTACAAGAACACTATATTAAAACATTGGAACTTTAAGAGAATAATAATCTCAAAAATCACAAAATTGCCAAATTGTTCCCTAAACAGGTAAGCAGATAAACATGACTAACGAATGAGTTTGGATTTTGTTAGAAAATTTAAAAAAAATCAAATAAGTTGGATAATTGCTTGAGATGCAATTTTTTCCCTCTTGTTTATTTTGATTCATAAAGGGGCAAATCACAATACAGGAAAATATTGCCAACTTCAAATGTGGCATTGTAATTTTAAAATCTTGCCCAATTAATTACAAAATACTTTTAATGGAGTCTCCCGTTTCCTGGGAAGTCTATATTGAGATATATGGGAAAAGGCATTTACAGCCAGAACTTTTAAAAGAGTCTTTGCTGAAAATAATTTCAACCAAAAATTTAAAATGGCAGTCTTGTATTTTAAGCTCATGCTTTTGGGAATACATTCTTAGGTCTTCTTTAATGTGGGAGCTGCAAAATATAACTGTCATTACATGGTAATCGGAGTTAAGAATATAGAGTCCTCACGTAAAGATCAGAACATAATTTTCTATTAGTCCTTCAAGGATAGACTGTCAGACTGTTTGACTCTAATAATCCCATGCAGTGGATAGAATTGGTTACTCTGCTTTGTAAATGAAAATGGGCTATGTGAAATTTGTTATCAATTGATCAAGGTTTTGGAGTATTCAGTTATGGATGAAAATGTGCTGAATTTAACTTTTATTACCCCCATCATGATATGCAGGGTGAGTAGACAAAATCTTTTTATCATCTAACTATATGAAAAGATAAAAACTGTACTAATTCATGTGATCTAAAATGGGGAAAAGTAGGACTAGCTTCCCCTCAAGAAGAAAATTTTCAGATCTATGAAAATGACAATACTAATTTTAAAAACTGCATTTACTTAGAAGCATTCAGAACATCAATAAAACAGCTGTAACCTCTTTTCTTTTTGGATTTACAGAGTGGTATTAAGTTAACAGAATAACAATTATTTAATATAAGCTGTGTCAGAGACAGCTGAAGGTGAAAACACTACTATCCTCATATACATGTCATCTGTGCTGTGCACCAATAAGAATACACTTCAAATTTCTATGCCAATTTACATCTCCCATAATGTATCAGGCAAGGTTAGCAGCTATTGAAAACACCACCAGGACAGAGCAATCTAAAGACACTTTTGGTAGTGTGTACAGTTTAAAAACACATCTTACACAGCCTTACATTTCAATATTTTTCTTTAAAAGGATGAGTTGGGTACAGGGGGTTTAAATGCTTTATAAACAAGAAAAAAACCCTGCTAGAACCAACTTATTCATCATCATCTTCTACTTCTTCGTTGTTGTCTTCCTCTTCCTCCTCATCCTCTTCATCTTCCTCCTCTTCCTTTTTTTCTTGCTTCTTTTAGCCTAGACAAAGGATTTCCTTTAGCTCATATCCTTTTTATATTTTCCCTTCAGCTTAGCGGCTTTCTTTCCTAAGGCTGCTCGTCCTCTGCAGCAGTGTTATTCCACATCTCTTCCAGTTTCTTTGCAACCTCACCAATGGACAGGCTGGGATGCTTTCCTTTGATTTTGGGCCAATACTCAGAACAGAACAAGCACAAGGCCAATGGAGGCCTCGTGGGTATATTGGGATCCTTGAACTTCTTTTTTTGTTTCCCTTGTAGGATGAATATAGGTTTTCATTTCTCTTTCATAACGGGTCTTGTCCCCCTTTGCCATGTCTTCAAATTTTCCTTTCTCTTTAGCAGACATGGTCTTCTACCTCTCTGAGCACTTAGGAAACTCTGAGAAGTTGACTGAAGCATCTGGGTGCTTCTTCTTGTGCTCCTCCCAGCAATTTTTCACAAAGAATGCATCTGATGGCATTCTGCCTCTTTGCTTCTTAGGGTCACCTTTGCCCATGCTCAGTTGTTTTTCCTCAGCAAGGGTCAGAGTTGCCCCGTGCCCATCCGGCTCTCGCTTGCCCCTGCACTGTCTCTTTGGAGCTCAATGCACTGCAATGGCTGTGAAAGTGGGAGCCAGATGCAACCTCCTCCTTGTTTTCTCTTAAAATCCTTTATATAGTGAAAATGTTTATCATCGCTTATTTATGAGCTAGTGGATATCAATGTGTATCTATTTCAATTAGGATTACTTCCATGAAATAGGTAAAACATGAATGTGAAAGAAAAAAATGTTAAATCATCACAATTCTTCATAATTATTTTTACCCGTGTGTCTTGATATTATATGCCTAAATTGAATGTTTTCTTATTTAAAAACTATTTCTAATTTATATGAAAAGTTCTGATTCAATAAAATAAAATTAACAATAAAATATTCTCCTATATTTTTCATATGTACATATTTGGGAGAACTCTGCTTATAAGAATTTTATGACAACTGTATCCTGGTGGAAAGGATGTGTTTCCATTATGTTCCCACACTGAATGGATATCTCTCTTGCATTGATTATTCCTTTTCTCATGAAGCACCAAACCTTGAAGGGATTATTTCCACTTCCAACCTAATGTGATTTCCAGCTTCATATCACCAGGACTCCTCTGCACCAACAGTATCAACTTCAGTTACTGTGACAGTGGAGTATCTGCAACACCCACTCCCTCATTTGTTTGGTACGTGCCCCATAAATCAAGGGGTTGACCATGGGAGGTACCAAGAAGTAGAGATTGTCAATGATGATTTGTAAATGGGGAGCCATATGATAGCCTAAAATCTGGGCCAGAACAGAGAAAACAACAGGAGAATAAAAGAGACTGATGACACAAAGATGAGAGCCACATGTGCTAAGAGCTTTGCCACGTGCTTCCCATGATGGTATCTGAAAGACAGTATGGAGGATAAGTCCATATGACAGAATGATGAAGAACAAATCAAATCCCACAGATGCTACAATGACCATGAGGCCATAGACAATATGGTCAGAGATGTCTCCACAGGCTATCATCACCACAGCCGTGTAGGCACAGTAGGAGTAACCAATGATGTGGGTTTGGAAACTTTCCAGTCTTTTTGCCAGAATGGGTGCTGGGGTCAGCACTGCTATGGCCCTTGCCAGGACAGTTAGTGCCATCTTCACAAGCATGCTGTTGTCAAGGATGCTTATGTATCTTAGAGGGCAGCAGATAGCCACAAATCTGTCAAAAGCCATGGACAGAAGAATCCCAGACTCCATGACATAAAAGGAAGGGATTAAAAACATTTGTGTGAGGCAGGCATCAAAGCTGATTTCCTTGGCATTCATCCAGAAGATTCCTAGCATGCGGGGCACAGTGACACTGACTAGGCACAGGTCAACACCTGATAGCATGGCCAGGAGGAAAAACATGGGCTCATGAAGATTCTTCTCCATTCGGATGATACATAAGATGCTGACATTGCCCATTATTGTAATGACAAATATCAAGAAGAAAGGCACAGAGAAGAAACCATGGGAAGATTCCAGGCCAGGTATTCCAGCCAGAACAAATATCAAGGGTGGAGGGAGTGAGTTGTTGCAAGAGGGCATGACTAATCTGAACTTCTCAAGGTCTGATTCCTATGGAGAAAGAAATGAGCATTTTGAAGTCACTACATCCATCATTCATACCTACAAAATGCTCGTCATTACAGTAGTTTATAGTGATAATCATATTGTATGTTGGAAATTAAGGATCCAATGAATGCTTTGGCTACTGGAGTAGAAATGGGGATAATCCTGAGAATTTTTTTTGAAAGAGTGATAAATTCTCAACACCAAAAACCACATCAATAGCCTCCCATTCCTTGTAATACAGAACATTCACAATTATCTAGGATCATTTCCAAGATAGCAGGACATGGCAGGATAATATTTTCAACATTGTAGGCAGGGTTTGGAGCATCAACAAGACAGAAAGCAGAAATTTTGCTTAAGAAAAGGAATGTGAATCTAATTATACCTGGGTCCTCAGTTTCTGGATTTGAACTCATTGCTTTAGGTTCTGCTTTAGAATGTTTGTTTGCAAACTGTTGATCCTGACAAAGGACCTAAAGCATCTGTTGATATTTTATGCAGAAAGCATGATGGTACTCTGGAGGAATAATGGATGGTTTGTGCTACAAAAGTGAAATCCAAAATAACAAATTATAAAATTTATAATAAATAATTATTACAAATATTGTGAATAATGATTTCTTGTTAATAAATAATAAGTATTGAATCTCCAGATTATTCAATAAAACCAGGCTGTAGAGTGGATAAAGGAAAAGACAAATTAATGGTTTGGGGCATATATATTTAATTGTGTTTTTTGTATTGGGAGCATAGTTTAGGTTAATAACAAATAATTCTATAGAAGTAAGTTTTTATTTATTAAATTTTAAAATTTGTATAACTACTATGAATAGAAATACATATTTACAAGTTTAAACATCATGTAACACAAGTCATAAATTTAATATATTTTAATATATTAAAAATAGAAGCCACTAAAATATATAATAAATGTAAAAATAAGACTATGGAAGCAAGACTTTTATAAAAGTCTGTGATTGCAATTAAATTTCATTATTAAGAATTAGGTTTTGGATTTGATTTAAAACATTTCATTTGTATAATACATATAAAGAGTATCACAGAAAAATAGAAATTTTAAATTCTCCATCCCCTCTCCTCCTCCTCCTTTCTCAATTCTCTTCTTCTACCGTTTACTAAGTTTCAAATGAAGAATGTAAATGGATATCATAAAGTTAAAAATATAATAAAACTAATATTGCATTAGTTGTTAATTAACTTATTAGTGTTTTATTTATATCTGCATCAATTTAATATCCTGCCCTAATTTAATGTTTCCAATTTATTTTTAATGTCAGTGAATTATTTTTAAGTTTCTTCTGAATAGTTATATTTTTATTTCAATTGTTAGCCAAACCTTTATGAGAAAAATGATGAAAAGAACAACAAAGTTAAGCTTAGACTATAAAGGTAGAATGGAGTCTTTACTACTTTAATTCACTATAAATGTTAAGAGCTCAAAATTGGGGTGCATAACTTCTAAATTCTACTATAGCATTTATATGTCATAAACTGAGTTACTCAGATATAATTATTTCATATTTCAACTGAATTTTATAAAAGGCACATCACAGTTTACTGCTAGGCAGCTCTCCTAGAATGTTATTTGGTGTAGTAAAAGCTAAGACTTTTATAATAACACAGTTTTAGGACAGAATCTCTACACTGCCACATATTCTATAAGACTTGACAAAGTTCAGACTTTGAGGCTCATTTCCTCATTAAAAAATTAGATGAAACATATATTGCAAAGCTTTTAGTAAGAATTAAATTATCCATTAAATCCCAATAGTATTTAATACATTCATACTCCTGGCATAATTCTTTAAAGATTTGGTACTCTAGAAATACAAATTTTTCTTGTTTTGTATAAAATGCAAAATTTAAATAAGACAATTGGCAAGCAATATTAACTTTGTTTTGTGTATTTGTTTCTTCAAAAGAACTGTGACTAGGATAATAAGTAGTCTTGAATTGATATCATAAGAAGGAATGTTTGATGAGCCTTCTGATTTTGTCTCCAATATCTTTATATTCATTAAGTGTTAAGGTAAAAATATTTCATGTCATGATAACTAGATATCTAGGAAAATAAAATGTGCTAAAATTATAAATGTGCATTTCAGTCCAGTCAAGGAAAAGATCCTATCATAAAGAGATGCTTCTCAACAGAAAAGATAGTCGTATGAATCCAGAAGCTCACTATAATCATTTTTTTTTGAGGAATACTAAAGATGAAAATTCTCCATGTGCTGGTAGTGGCCTTAGGATCCTATCAGAATTCATGAAATATGAAGGTTTTATCTGAGCAATGAGGAGAATTACTATCACTGGTTACACTAAAAATTGTATAACCCAACTTGTTCCTACCAATGTTAGTAATTTGGATAAAAACAAAAACAGAACAAAAAGAAAAAAAAAAGAAAGAAAAGAAAAGGAAAAAAAAAGCTCAAGAATATCTTTTTCCTATGTAACTATTTTTTGTATCCCATGATTTTCTACCCACAGCCCACTCCCCTTTCCCTTTTGCTAGAGTAGTACCTGTAAAGAAGTTGTGATTCTGGTCACAATGAACCTGGGATTAGCAAAATGCACTCAAGCTATGGGGAAGACCTGTTTATCTCAAGAAGAAGATGGAATGTCTAGACTGAAGTCGATTTAAGCTGGTTTACCTTTGTTTTCTTGGGTCCCACGTGGCCTCTTCTACTAGCCAGAGCGCTTGCTGTTCTATGCTTGGATACTCTGAGAACAGCACCTGTGACAAGAGCAAGGAAAGCTAATCGCCGGTGTGCTGTGGGATCAGGGTGGTGAGGTGTAGGGATTCCAGACAGGAGGGAGCAGGGAATCATTGCAAATGGAAATCAGAAAGTTGGAGCATTGGGAGGATTATAGTTAAGACAGTGTTCCTTATGGCCAGAATTATATACAAATTGCTCTATCTTCTTTGTGAATCACCTGTTGAAGTTTTTTTTTTTCCGAATGAACTAGAGACTTTCATAAATAACATAACTAAAACGTTACTTATGTTTATATAAAGAATCTTGGTTTCTTAGATAGTATTAAAATCCACAAAAACATTAGGGAAAGATATGTCCTTTGCAAAATACTGATTTGAAATTATTTGGTGATAAATAAGTTATGCAAAAAGAAACAGAGAGAGTGGAAATAAGAGCAAATAAAAAGAAATACAGAAAACAAATATTGTACAAAATAAGGTTTAGGAAAGAATGAGTTTTGGAAAATCTCTTGGCAGAAATACAGATCTAAACTTGTGAATACACTGAAGCAGGGAGAGAAAGTGTTGATAACTATTTTGCTAGAGAAACTAAAGATAATAACCAGGGTTCTGCTTAATATTATGTCCCCAGTGCCTCGCAAATTGTAGACCTTCAAATGATTTTTCTATGAGTAAATGGTCCTTTCTATACACACACACACATTGTTTTTTCATCAAACACGGATAGACCTGGAATCCAAGCCTGTAATGATACTGCCAAGAATGAGTAACAGTCTTGTTACCTGTAATCTTATCAGAGTTTTCATTTAAGCCATGTCCCACAGCCTGTAGTACATTCAGGACACTTGAATAAATCTACTTTTTCCCACTGCGATTACTAACAACCTGGATTGACTTATTATATTAGCCTAGTAAAAGGTCTCTGAAGAGGCTTTCTACAAAAAGTAATAGAAATATAATCTTGAAATAAGTTTAGGCCAATATAAATGTTCTTTTTATTCTCCTAATATTATGTTAATTCCTTTAAAAGCATAATGTGCATGCTAAAGATTAATGAAAAATATTTTGAATT
>PVKS010052621.1:0-10680 GCA_004027875.1 Aplodontia rufa
AAAAAAAAAAAAAAAAAAAGGGCTATGGATTCCCAATAATGCCTCCAATACTCCAAAACCCTTTAATTCAGATCTTAAAAACTTTGTCTGCTATAAACACCGCCAACATCACCAAATCTTAACTTCCTAGAAAAGCCTTCAAAGTTCTTCAGGCTATGACCCACACTTACTGCCAATCTCTTCTCTCGCTGCTCTCCATACTCAATTCACTGTCAGAAATTTCTGTAGCCCCTAACTTACTTCTTTCTTTCTTTCTTTCTTTCTTTCTTTTCAAAGAGACAGTGTTGGCAAGAATATGGAAAAATCACAACCCTCAAGAATTGCTGGTAGGAATATAACACTGCAGTCACTCTGTAAAGTATGACAGTTTCTCAAAAGGCTAAATATAGTCACCATATGACCCAGTGATTCCATCCCTAAATATATACCCCGAAGAACTGACAATACATGCCCAAAGATTTCTTCTATATGAATGTTCACAACAGCATTATTTATAACAGCCAAAACTGGAAAGCAACCCAAATGGACGTAAACCGATGAATGTATTTTTCAAAATGTGGCACACTCATGTCCTGAATGCAATAGTATTCAGTCATAAAAAGGAGTAAAGTATATAAAAAAGGAACAAGTACGTGGTGCATCATAGAGGAAGCGTGAAAGCACAGTAAGTAAAAGAAATCACTCACGAAAGGCTACATATTTTATAGTTCCATTTATATCTAATGCCTAGGGCTGGGCAAATTTACAGAGACAGGAAGTAGATAAGTGGCTGTCAGGAGCTGTGAGGAGGGGGAAATGGAGGGTACTGATGATGCATACAGGGTTTCTTTTTAAGGTCATGAAATGTTCTGAAATCAGTGGTAATAAAAGGGTGGATTTTAAAATAGTAGTTTACTGAATTTGGACAATGGGAACCCTAAAAGAAACCAGGTAGTTTATGTGAATTTGCATCTCAATAAAGCTGTAAGGGGTGGAGAGAACCCCAGCAGCATGCAACAAAAGCCACATGAAAATAAAGCTGTTAATTTTATAGTCACAAATATCAATCATATTTTAATTTTAGTCTGTCTCAGAACACTCACCTCATTCTTCCCATTTTTGTTATTGTTACCCTGTGAAATCATTTTTTCTAGGACGGCAAGAAGATGCAAAGCTTTCTCGGCTTGGTGAGTTAAAATATACAGGTCTACAAGCAAAAAACACACTGCTTGTGCAAACTTTTCTTCTGGTGGGGAAAGAAAACAAACAGGAAAAGTCAAGTGGGAAGCACATGTCTCACTGCACCCTCCTAAACAAACACGAAGCTCGAGAGCAAAAACCTGCGTCTTTACTCATATGAACGCACATCGCTAGAACCATGGACGACGCAACCTGCCGCACCAGCCATGCCATTCCACCGGCATCTAAGGCTCCTCACTTCAGGGATTTAGTGACTGCACTTTCTGAGGTAAAGTAGTCACTAAACGCAAACACATGTAATGAAGAATATTACTTTAGGTGGAAAGAAAACTGGATTTCAGTACCTTTCTGCTTCTTACTAGATATTTAATTTTTTAGACCTCAGCTGGCTAACCTATAAAATGAGAGAACACCTGCATGAAGGCTAGGATCTCTTAGTTCCTTTTATTTTTTGGTACTGGGTATTGAACCGAGGGGTACTTTACCACTGAGTTACATTCCCAGCCCTTTTTAAAAGTTTTTATTTTGAGTTAGGATCTCACCAATTTGCTGAGGCTGGCCTTGAACTCTTGCTTTAGCCTCCTGAGTAACTGGCATTACAGGTGTGCCCCACCGCTGCCCAGTTTCCAAGTTCCTTTTAACTCAAAAGGTCTATGACTCTTATGAAGCAGATTTTCATTCTTGGACAGAGATGGAAAAAAGAAACAACTGCTTACAGAAACAAAGGATGCAAAGCGTGAACTGCAGTATATGAGAAAACTGAAACTGCCGAGGAAAAGACAGGGCTTCAAAGGAAGAAGGGCCCAATGAACAGAGGAAAGGTGACGGTGTGACATAAAACTATTTTCTTTTCCTTTTGAAAAAGAAGGTAAGAGCCAGGCACTGTGGCACACGCCTGTAATCCCAGCAGCTCAGGAGCCTGAGGCAGGAGAATCACAAGTTGAAAGCCAGCCTCAGCAACTTAGTGAGGCCCTGTCTCAAAATAAAAAACGGGCTGGGCATGTGGCTCAGTGGTAGAACATGCCTGGGTTCAATTCTCAGTACTGTTTAAAAATCAAAAATAAAAATAATAATAAAAAAAAGGAATCGAGTAGGTATAATTTCAATTTTGACGCTCTGGAAAAGGCAAAACTATAGAGATGGTAGATGGTAAAAAAGAAGAGCAAAAGCAGGGAGAGGGAGGATGAATACGCAGAATATAGAGAGTTTTTAGAGTAGTGAAAACATGCTGTGTAACATTTTAATGGACACAGAATATATAGCAATAGGGGCTGGAGTGGTGGCTCAGCGGTTACAGCGCTTGCTTTGCATGCGCGAATATGCGGGTTCAAACTCCAGCACCATGTACACAATGAAGAGTCTGAGCAATGAAAGTCCATGAAAAGCTAAATAAAAAATTGATTCTGTCTCTCTCATTGAATATATAGCACTAGACTGAACCCTAAGGTTAACTACGGACTTTGTGTGATTATGTATGTGTCAACTTAGTTCATCAATTGTAACATATTTATTGGTATTTTTACCAATACGAGAGATATTGGCTGTGGAGGAACGTAAAGATGGGGTGGGAGGAAAGGAACATGGGAAATCTTTGTACTTTCCTATCAATTTTGCTATGAATCTGAAACTGCTCTTAAAAAATTAAAAAAAAATTTAAAAAAGGAACTCAAATAGTAGATGAAAAAAAATTATAATTTTCAATAAAGCAGATGGATTTGAATATATGGACTGTTATATTCTCTTGATCCACAAAATAGATCAATCGAATTTTGTGAGCTGTTTCAGGAATTTTACAAAGCATGGATAACAAAAAACAAACAAAAACCAACCAAACAACAACAACAACACAAATGGGCGGCAACTTTGACTACTAGCTGCACACAAAATCCCTTCCTACTTGACTTCTCTCTTGCCCAGCCTGTCCATCATCAGGAGAGGAAGAAAGAAGAGAAACACCTCAAAGTGGACCCTGGAGCCTCAGCAACCAGCTGCTCAACCAGCTGTCAGCAAAAGGGACCCCACAACTCTTCTCAAAGCCCCACAGGAGTGCCTTCACACTCCACCACTTGTCCTGTGGTAACCACATCAGCAATGAGGTACTCAAAATTAGGAATTCCCATCTATATTATGCACTTCAAACAAAGGAACTCCGGAGGAAAAAAAAAGACAAAAAATGTGAACCACAAATGCAATCAGAATGCTTATCGGCTTGGAAATCAATAGCCTCTTTAACACCACTACCCCACCGGATCCAGCCTTCCCTATGCTACTTATTAGCTCCTGTTTTCCTTTGCCCTGACCTTTTTACTCTTCTGACTTGAGGCTGGCAATGGTAAGCTAGTCAAGATGACAAATAAGCTCACATAGTTCTATACTATCTATGACTACCCACAAAAACTTCAGATAGCAACAGACAAAAAGGAAATACTTTGGTCCTATAACACTTCAAAATGCCGCTTTAAATATACTAAGATGGGGCTGGAGTGGTGACTCAGCATGGCGCTTGCCTGGCATGCGCAAGGACGCGGGTTCAAACCCCAGCACCACGTACACAACTGAGAGTTGGAGCAAGTAAGGCCATGTGAAAAACTAAATAAAGTTGTTTCTCTCTTTCTCTGTCTCTCTCACTGTCCCTCTCAAAAAAAAAAAACAAAAAGAAAAAATATGCATACACATACAAACAAAATGTAAGAAAGGATACAGTTCACTAAAGTAGTGTTTAAGATTAAATAGCAGTATTTTCCAATACTATTTGTAACAGTTATATTTAAAAATTGGGTAGGGAGGCTGGAGTGGTGGCTCAGAGGTTACACGACTTGCCTGGAATGCGCGAGTATGTGGGTTTGAACCCCAGCACCACATACTGGGTGTAAAGCAATGAAGGCCACATGAAAAACTAAATAAAATTGATTGTCTCTTTCTCTCGTTGTCCCTCTCTAAGAAAAAAAAAATTGGGCAGTTAGGGGTGCTAAAAACAACCCTGGATTCATTTAAATGGCACATAATTTTTACCTATACTAACTATTAAGAAAAGTGGACAGTTTATTTTTCTTTAAATACTGACACGTGAATCTTTGGTTTAAGTTACCAGGTAAAAGTATCAGAAAATTTTACAAGTATGAGAAGAGAAAGAAATTTCTGACTAACAGATAACATACCAAAAGGTTCTATGAACTGATACAGTTTTTCACCAACTGATATTGCTTCTGTATACTGCCGCAGGTGATAAAGAATGACTGCTTGATTATAGTACAGCACGCTGTTTTCAACATCATCCAATCCATCCATTTCTTCAACAGCCGAGTGCACCTGTAACACAACCAACAGAAAACGTGTTCTAACAACAGTAGGAAATAAAGAGCAACTGTGAAAGAATTATATGAATAAACAAACACAGCCAGGTATGGTGGTGGATTCCTCTAATCCTAGCTACTCAGGAGGCTGAGGTTGGAGGCACACCAAGTTTAAAACCAATCCAGGCAACTTAGTGAGACCCTGTCTCAAAAAAATAAAAAGGACTAAGAATGTAGCTCAGTGGTAGAGCACCCTTAGGCTTCACCCCCAATACAGTAAAAACAAAACAAAACAACAAAAAACAGGAACACAGGCCAACATTTCTTTTTTTGTTATGGCTTTGGAGTTTGAATCCAGGACCTCACACATGCTAGGCAAGTAAGTGCCTTACCACTGAGTACATTTCCAGCCCTTAACAACACTTCTTATTGGAATTTTCCACACTATCAATAGCACCTCTGATATTTTAACTATTCTCATATTAAAAATTATTTCACTGTTTCATGCAGAGTAAAATTCGGTAATGTCTATCAATATGATGGGACTTTATTAAGGATACAGGACAAGGCAAGGTAGGTTTCTTCCTTGGCACTTTGAAGATATCTTCCCTGTATTAAAAGCCAACATGACCTCAAGTGGGACTCCACTTTCTCATGAGTCATAAGAGGCTACATGGGGAGTACTCAAAGCTCAAAATGGCCTTCTCCATAAGAGTGTCATGCAGTGTGCGTACCTGGATTTCATTTTCTAAAAATATAAAATTTAAACATTAAAAACAGGCTTGCCACATTAAAATCTTTTAGGGCTGAGAATACAGCTCAGTGGTAGAGTGCTTATTACCTAGCATGTATGACGCTGTGTATATTCCCAGCACAAAAAAAAAAAAAAAAAAGAAACAAAAGAACCCCCCAAAAAACCAAGAAATAGCTTTTATAGGTTAATCCTCACCAGATCTACAGAAAATGGATAGCATTGCTTCCATTTTATAAATAAGGAAATGGGAACAGTAGACTTATCTTATCCAACACCACATGGTTAGGAAGTATATTTTCAGATTTTATTACCATACTAAAAATAGATTTTTTTTTTAAAGTAACAACAAAAATATACTATGTCACATGATGGTCAGAATAGTTTATATGTGTGTGTTTTATACTGGAGATAAAACGCAGGGCCTCATGAATGCCAGGCAATCAGTCTACCACTGGGCTATATCCCCACATCTTTTTATTTTGAGACAAGGTCTCTCTAAATAGATAAGCCTAGCCTCAAACATGGTGATCCTCCTCAGAATCGCCTCCAGAGTAGCTGGGATCATAGGCATGTGTTGCTGCCATGTCTCACTAGGAGCCTTATATTCTAAAAAAAGTTAAGGCTGAACTATGCTCCAAGACCAAAAAAATCTGTCCTAGAAAAAACTGTCTTGGGGCTGGAGTGGTGGCTTAGCAGTTTCGGCGCTTGCCTGGCAAGCACAAGGACCAGGGTTCAAACCCCAGCACCACATACACTACTAAGTGTTGGAGCAACAAAGGCCATGTGAAAAACTAAATAAAGTTGTTTCTCTCTTTCTCTCTCACTCTCACTGTCCCTCTCTCTTTAAAAAAAAAAAAAAAAGAAAAAATTGTCTTTGGGGCCAGTGTGCATTATCTATGACTAATGTCATAAATAACATAATCTTTCCTTTGATTTTTGAAACTCCGGATGGTGATGGGTACTAATACTAGAGTAATGATGATATATGAAGATGTACAAATTTACGAAGATTAGAAGCAGTTATAAAGTCATCCTGGTTCGAATCTTGCTCTTAGCTATACAAAAGTAAAACTATTAGACTTCCTATACCTGACGATTAAAAATGAAATAACAAGCCTGGTGCAGTGGTGCATGCCTTAATCCCAGCAGCTTGGGAGGGTGAGGCAGGAGGACCACAAGTTCAAAGTCAGCCTAAGCAACTTCAACAAAACCCTGTCTGAAAATAAAATATAAAAAGGGCTAGGGATGTGGCTCAGTGGTGAAGTACCCTAAGATTCAATCTCCGGTACCAAAAAATATAAAATAAAAAAATAAATAAGGACCTATCTCAAGAGTTAAATATGAAGTACTTATCTCAAGGGTTAAATATGAAGACTATATGAAATAAGGCATAAAAAGCACTTAATAAAGAATCTGGGGGCTGGAGTGATGGCTCAGAGGTTATGGCACTTGCCTGGAATGTGCAAGGATGCGAGTTCAAACCCCAGCACCCACACACAACAAAGTGTTGGAGCAATGAAAGCCACATGAAAAACTAAATAAAACTGTTTCTATCTCTCTCTCTGTCTTACTGTTCCTCTTGCTCTCTCTGTTAAAAAAAAAAATCTGGTATCAAAGAAGCATTCAATAAATGTTGGCTATTATCCTCATTTTCATTTAAGATTTTTTTCTTTATTTTTTTAAACTAGGAAGTACCCCAGTTCAAACTCCAGCACCACATATACAACTAAGTTTCAGAGAAACAAAGGCCAGATGAAAAACAAAATAAAACTGATTCTTTCTCTCCTTCTAAACAAACAAACAAATAACAAAACTCCCCCCCTAGGGATTGAACACAGTGTTCTACCACCGAGTAATCTCCCACTCCTTTCTAATTTTTGAGACAGTATCTCAGTTCCTGAGATTGGCCTCAAATTTGTGATCCTCCTGCCTCAGCCTCCTAAACTGCTGAGATGATAGGAATGTGCCACAACACCCAGCTTTGCTGAAAAAATTTTAAAAGGGTTTAGAGGGGCTGGAGTGGTGGCTCAGTGGTTTCAGCGCTTGCTGGCAAGTGTGAGGACCCGGGTTCAAACCCCAGCACCATATACACAACTAAGTGTTGCAGCAACGAAGGCCATGTGAAAAACTAAATAAAGTTGTTTCTCTCTGTCTCTCTCACTGTCCCTCTCTCTTAAAAAAAAAAAAAGGGTTTAGAAATTACTTTATTCCTAATAATTATGAAGAACCCTTAAGAGAGATCATTTATTTCTAAGTGCACCACATTTTAGGATGATACTGTACAGAATGTACTCATTACTGTATGACAGGAGTTCAAAGGAGTCTCAAGACATCCTACAAAAACAAAAACAAAACAAAAGGATATCCTACAGCATTAAGCAGTAATTAAAGTGTCAGCTTCAGGGCTGGAGCTTGGTGGATAAAGTGCTTGTTCAGCATGTGCCAGGATGCAAATCTGAATCCCACCACCACATACACAACAAAATGTTAGAGCAACAAAAGCCACATGAAAAACTAAATAAAATTGATTCTCTCTCTCTCTTAAAAAAAAAATGTAAGAGCTTCAAAGTTTATGGAGCTCTTAGTACCTAAAAGTTCTGTAAATTGTCCAACAATTTACAAAGTTATCAGTCCCTCAAACTTTCCCACCCATAAAATGAAAAAAAATATATATATATACAACTCTTCAAGTTAACTAAAAACTCAAAAGAAGAAAAAATACAACATACCTTTCATTTCCTGGAATAATAATTTTATACAAATAAATTAATAACAACAATGCTTCAGATACATTAGAAATTGTGCTAGCAATATCAGATAAGAAATCACATTTGTTTTCCTTAACTATTTGTATTTTGCAAATTAACACAATACTTTCTTATAGTTAAATTCATTTGTGTTATCACCTGATTCTTCAGCTGGTTAAGTGTTTGTCTCAAATTATCTGTTGTTGTTTGGTTACTTTTAAAAAACTCAGCTACTGCTGTATTCAAAATTATTTTATAATCATCTTTGTTTATATCTTGTAGACAGGCAAGGTGTTGCAGACAGGCATCATAATTTCCAGACTAAAAAAAAAAAACAAAACAAAAAACCACACATACACACACAAAATTACACACCAGTTTTAAGAACATCATTTCCAAACATATTTCTCTAAGCTTTACCTTAAAAATTCTTAAAAAAATAGAGTCCCCCTAAATATACTAATTGTAGTCATTAGATAAAGCAATATTCATGTCAGTTAAGAATCTAAGCTTATTTCCTAGGACTCAAAACTCTAACACTGACATATATTAGACCTATAACATATGTATGTAGACACAATAGATATACTGGTATGTATGCGCATACACTGGTAGCAGGGTATAATTATATACATTTACTTCAATTTTCAATTTCTAGTAAATATACTTTGAATATGCCAGTATCAAATTCTTTGACTTATATGTATACATCCTGATAATCAAAGTTTTCTTTCATACCGTGTAAGGTCAGAAAAGTTAAAATTCTGACAAATTTTGGAGCTTTCAATTTAAAGTACATTCAAGACAAAGAATTGAACAGAGTAGTGGAATGAAAACGCTGACCAACATATTTACAAATCTAAATTTAAAAGACTTAAAAAACAACAATGTGAGAGTTAAAACATGTTTATGAAAACACAACAACTTAAGAATGGTTCAAATTATTTCCATTCCTTTTACCATAAACTCTAAAAATGTAAAATTAAACCTACTTCTCTCTAAACTTAACACTTCAATTATTATAGAAAAATATTTACAAATTTTAAAATTCACTGTGAAAAATTCACAGTTGACAGTCTTAAGTTGATCAGATTCAAAGAGAAGCCATTTCTTACTGTGAAAGCTTGGAAAGCACTGGTGGATAACTCCTTCTCTTGATCAGTGATCCCAGAGGACTGACCTGTCCCTTCATGTTTCTCTGCTCCCTGATCTGCAAACACAAAAAGGTTATAGTATTCTTTCTTTCCTTTTTTTGACGAAAGGAAAGTTGTGCAACGAATTTGTCCCCATTTCTCTCTCTCTCATGGTGTTGGGGGATAGAACCCAGATCCTTGAGCATTCTAACAATGTGGTCTATCACTGAGCTGTATACACCTCCAACCTTCATTCTTTTCTTCATCAACTTGTCAAAGTTAGAACTTTCTCAACACTGGCTCATTATTCCTTAGAAAATTTGAAATGTCTTCCTTGGCAATGGTAAAACACAATGAAAATCTGTGTGCCTACTGAGGTAGGGACTACAACCTGTTGACTGGGAAATTCAGGCTGAAAATGTGTTCTTTTGTTTTTGTTTTTTTTTTTTTTTTTAAGAGAGAGCAAGAGAGAGAGAGAATCAATTTCATTTATTTTTCCATGTGGCTTTTGTTACTCTGACACTCTGTTGTGTATGTGGTGCTGGGGTTCAAACCTGAGTCCTTGCATGTGCCAGGTAAGTGTCATAACTGCTGAGCCACCACTCCAGCCCTGAGAATGTACTTTTTTAAAAAATCTTAGATCTGGGGCTGGAGTGGTAGCTCAGCAATTACAGTGCTTGTCTGGCAAGCGGCAGGATCAGGATCAAACCCCAGCGCAACATATACAACTAAGTGTCAGCAAAGCAAAAGTTAGATGAAAAAGGAAACAAAATTGATTCTCTCTCTCACCAGTCTCTCTCTCACTCTCTCCCTCTTAAAAAAGAAAGAAAGAAAGAAAGAAATCTTAAATCTGCCACCCAGCAATATTCAGAGTCTGATATATTTAAGGAACTAAGCCAGGTCCTATAAACAGAAGGAAATTATAAGTACATCTACAATGCCTTCAAGAAGTTTATAACTTAAGTGAGAAGCAGTATCATTTAACAACTAGAAAATGATACAGGTAAGTGCTCACAGTTAATTTCCAGTCAAAGAATGCTCCTCCAGGATGAGAACTCTAAACAACAATGATTAACATAAAGATTTTTTTGTTTTGTTTTTTATTTTTGGTATCAGGGATTGAACCTAGGGGTTCTTAACCACTGAGCCACATCCCCATCCCTTTTAATATTTTATTTTGCCACTGGGTCTTGCTAAGTTGCTTAGTGTCTTGCTAAGTTGCTTAGGGCCTTGATAATGGCTTTGAACTTGATATCCTCCTGCCTCAGCCCCCTGAGCTGCTGGGATCACAGGCACGTATCACCACACCCAGCAACATAAATCTTTCTTAAGTGACTGTCCATATGCATTCGGATTCAAGATTAACTCTGAATGGGGCATAGTGGCACACTGCTGTAATCCCAGCCTAGTTGAGCAGCTGAGGTAGGAGGATTACAAGTTTGAGACCAGCCTGGGGAATTTAGTGAAACCCTTTCTCAAAAGATAAAAAGGTTATGGTGCTTGCCTGGCATGTGCAAGGACTTGATTCAAACCCTAGCACCAGAAACACAATGAAGAATCAGAGCAAAGAAAGC